>CAJVSB020000009.1:0-102340 GCA_911865555.2 Thlaspi arvense | reverse complement strand
TGTTTTTTGTTTTTTATGTAAAACGTTAAAATTTATTTACTAGTAAAAATATATTGTCTCTATTAACAGAAATCTTTGGATCCGCTGGTCTCCTTAAATATGCAGAATTGGAGTTTGTGTTCTGAAATTAATTTTTTAGTTAAAAGGTTAATTGAGCCAAATGTGTTGCACCTTTGGAATATAATTAGTTAAATTGAAACACATGGACCAAAAGACATTTTTGAAACTATGAGGACTAAAGCATAATTATTTTACCCTTTTTGCTTTAGGATAATATTCGGTTTAGCTTAAAAGATATTTAACTTTTAAATAAATTATTCATATGTGTTGTACCATTTTTTTTCTTAAGAGTTAATTATATTCTACTTATGTAAACTTCCTAATTAATTGGTTGTTTATTATGTCAATTGCCTATAATTCTATATTATGGGGGCAACTCTTGCAGGAACTTAAGTGGCGTTTACACTGATGATTTCCCCGATCAACCGCCTACTTATTTCAATTTCACTGGTGATGATTTGCCAATGAACACCACAACACCGGATTACGGAACAAGGCCAAGGTTTAAGATATAATGAGAGTGTGGAGGTCATATTTCAGGGGACTAATGTCCTTGATACACCCGAGGACTCACCCTATGCATATGCATGGATATCACTTCTATGTGGTTGGATTCGGATATGGAAATTTTAACCCGAATGTTGACCAAAGGGATATAATTTGGTTGACCCTCCTCAGCTAACACATTTGCTGTTCCCGGAAGGGATGGGTTACCATAAGGTTTATAGCCAACAATCCAGGTAATTTATTTTGAAATGAATTACAAATTTCCAGGAGTTGGAACATAATTCTTATATTCGAATTTTACAAATTTGAAAACATTTTTGGAAAAAAGTATTGTTTTTCAGATTATTTACAAAAATGATATGCAATAATTTTCAATATTAATAATTTTTTAAAGATGGGTTTTGCTTCTAAACATAAATTCGTAAAAGCCTGAAGACAACTAGACTCTCTGAACTTGGGTGGGACGGTTAGTTTTCCTTGAATGTTTTCAAAAAACCACAAAATAAATTTTAAAACAAAAACTCTAAAAATTTATAGCTACATATATATCTTGAAAATAAAGTAGCCTTATTTTCATGTGTTGGTCAGGTGTATGGTATTGGCACTGCCATTTTGATAGGCATATGTCCTGGGGAATGAACACAGTGTTCATAGTCAAAGATGGAGGCACCCCTGAAAACCAGCATGAGAAAGCCCCCACCCTTCAAGCTCCCGAGGTGCAAAGATCCAAAAACTACTCTGCTCCAACTATCAAATGGCTTCAACAAATATGGATACAACTTATTGTAGAATAGTTTCTATAATTAACAAAATAATCTGGAATGCTCCAGAGTTATACGCCTACTTCTTCTCAAATGTTCTTACATCCCACGAAGTCCTAAGACAAATGCATCACCCAATTCAGGGGAATAACGCCAAATCAACATCTGCTAGGGAAAAGCAAGGTCTTTGCAAAACAGAGCATATTCAATGTTCACAATACTCCGAACTAGGCAAGGATGTTGATGTTGATGTTGGGTCCAAGGGCAGTAGTACCCTCAGCACTCACACGGAGAGGGGGTCCCGTCTCTCCATCTGAGTGGTGATGTGCAATACCCTCAAATCCATATAAAAAAATTTGGCTGAATGTACAAAATAGTATCTATTCCATACCCTTTGTTTTCCTTGACTATCCAAGTAGATAGAATTGAGTCGATTAAGGGAAAAAAAGTAACAATAATTAAATAATTTATAGGCTTAACTTTTAAGTTAAAATATATTTCAGGAAATTCTTATTTTGGTAATCTTTTTACAAGCCGTTTTTAATCAAATTTATAACCCTCTAAAACAAGACAAAATCCAATTTATTTATTTTATGAAGAGAGTGCTTTCTAGAAATTTCCTAACCATTTTTTTAGGGCCCATAACTAATGGAAAATTAAGTTGCTAGATATAATGTCATGTTCGCCATTGAACTATTCTAAATTTTAAATTCGCAATCCGCTATGTAAAAAAATACACAAGCTAGTGATAAACATCCAAGCGTGTTTATTTTTCGTTAATTTAATAAAATATTAATTAGACTTTCATTGAAATAATTATCTTTAATACATTTTTTTCAACTTTTGTAGGTGGAAGTGTTTAATTCAATTTTAAATTTATGGAGTATCACTGGACTTAAATGATCATAAAAATTTTAAATTTGACCAGATTCATGGAGAGGGTTTTATACTTAATTTAATTATTAATTAAGTTAAGCCTAAGTCAACTTAAGTGAGCTCAGTTTCATTTAATCAAACCCAATCCAGCTCAACTAATTTACGTATTAAAAAGATAATCCTCAATTTCCAAAAATTTAAGTTATTATAAAATTCTCATACACTTTAAAGTCACCTTTCTTGAAGATAATATGTTGGCTGGCCAGCCAATAATATCATCTTGGAACAAAAATTGGGGAGAATGACCAAGCGGGTATATTAGTGAAAAATTGAATAGTTGAGGTTATATTTGAAATTATACCCCTTTAAGAAAAAGCCAAAACATACTCTATTAAAGACATTTAGTTTTCCAATCTACCCTTCTAAACGTGATTGACGGCCAATAGCAACTCTCATTCGTCGTCACCGCCCCAAACCAACTATCCAAATGAAGACACAGATGAACACGAGAATAAAGAAGCCCAAATGAAGGCACAGATGAAGAAGGTGAAAAGCAGAGATGAAGACAAAGCGATGGAACAGAGGGTTCCAGTTGCCAGCGATCGTGGGTGAATGTACATCTAGAGACAAAGTCAAGGAAGATATCACACAGTCCAGGCTTTGTGTAATTACAAATATAATTTTATTTAGTTATAAACACAAGTACGCGCAGTTACAAATATAAGTATGGATAATTACTAATACAATTCTATATAATTATAAATATAAGTCTGTATAGTTACAAATATAATTTTGCGCAAATATAGGTATAGATATAATTCTTTGTAATTAGAAATATCAACTGTCAATCTTATTTTCTTCCTCCTCTTCTAGTCCTTTGATAAGTTACGAACATGATTATGCACAATTATGAACACAATTATCTGTAGTCAATAATTCTATGTAATTATAAACTTGAAAAATATTGTTTTCTTATAAATAATTTGAGAAAAATATTTTTTATCTTCTTAGGAAACAATGGAAATATATTTTTTCACTTTCAAATATAGAGGTAATATTTTTCCAAATTCTTTATAAGAAAACAACATTTTTTGATTCCCAATAAAACAATATTTTTAGAATCATTAAAAGAGATAATTTTAGTAGTTTGGAATTCTCAAATTTCCAAATTATGAGATAATTTTTAATATATCCAAGATGGAAAATTAATTACTTTTTTGTATCTATCTCCTGGGGTCGCATTCTTGGTAGTTTCTTCACCTTAAAAAGCCCCAGTTGTATCACAGGGAAGGCTTGGTTTTGGAGAAGGAAAGATGCAAGCAGCACCTAATGGTTGTGCACAACTATACAATGCAAGCAAGATTGTGCAGAAGGCGACGAAAGTATCGAGATTATCGAGATTATTTATTTTTTTTCTTGAATTTTATTAGTATAAATTATATTGATTTGTGATTTGATTCACGCATTAACTAATTTAATTTTCTAGCATTTTAGTGGAACCTAATTTGTGGTTTGAATTATTTGATTATTTCTTTTGATTGTGAATGCAATTTTTTTATTTATTGAATTTTATATTTAATATTTTCAATTGCCTGATCACCAATTAAATTGATTTTACAATTAATCTATTTGAACTTAAGAAAGGAGTGTTAGATTTAGTCGTGAATTGATTAACTTTTATTGAGTTTATTTGCATGAGATGAATAAATTTAATCATAGATAGGATAGAAAATATGCCTATTTATCTTAGGTAGTCAAATTGGAGTTTGTTTCTATATGAATCTAGTTAAAATTTAATTTAGAAAGAAATATAGTAAATTGATTTGTTGTATTTGTAGTATTATGAAATAAGTTTATAAATAATTTTAGACTTCCTAGTTAGTGAATCAGCTTGTTCATTAATCAAAGAAAATCAATTAAAATTCCAAAATGAAGCATCGAGGGAAATTGTAATCCTAGATCTCTATTTATTGAATTTTTAGAATCGTCAATATTTATTTTTGTTTTCTTTTATTTCAATATTTTTTTTTTAATTAATTGTAACTTTGTTTGTATTTATTTAAATAAAATTAGATCGTGTTCATTTTAGTACTTAGTAAGTTATTCACAGAATAATTTCTCGTGAGGACAATACTTTATTTGTCGTTATATTACTTAGCATGATATGTGCATTTACGTGCATAAATTGTGCAAGAATTAGTAAGCATCAACAACAACTTTCACAAAAATGCATATACAGTCAAGTTATTCTAGGGAAACATGATAGGAAATTGTTGACAAATAAATTAGCCATCAATGAGCAATTTTCAAAGGAAAATTAACAAAACTATTAATAATAATTAATCAAGAATAAAACAAGGTACTTTTGAGAATATGCATATTATCATATTTTAAAGGTTTGCAGATAAACATTCAATGGGGTGACTTCTTTGTATAGTTGATTAAGGAAAAATTCTACTAATAAATAAAATAATTCTTAAGTCTTAGAGTACTTTCTAAAAATATGAACTTCATCTGGTTGTATCACTTCAACAAATAGCTAGCAAATTAACAATACACATAAAAATATCATAGCAGAAGATTAGTAATTTACCATAAGCAATGTGATAAATAACAATAGGAGTTATCATTATGCCTGATGTGAAAGATGCAGGATCCACATTTTAATTTAGGTCTTGGTGGATCCCATCCCAATACCATTATTGCTAGTTATGATGAAAATTCAATAACATTGTCGATAATTTATTATAGTACTAATTAACTTTTCTAGAGCAAGAGAGGAGTTAGGAAAGAAACCTAGAAGTAGTGTATTTGGGGCAACTAGTGCTAGTAATAATTTTAAGTCTTCACTTGTTGTAAAGAGTAGAAGTTGGGTGCTTAGAGGCGGTAGGGTTTCTACAATCTACTTGTACACACACTTGACCCGAGGATAATGTGGCAAGTGTGCATTTCCAACTCTAATTAGAAAGGCTCTACGGGGAGTGTGCACTTTTGGTGCATCGCCATGTTCTTGTTTTTCAAAATGGAGGCAATGTCAAGAGGGTAAGCAGAAAGCTTGATGGGTCTATTCAATTTTCTCCTAACGCGTACAATTATATAGATGACATGGTGAATTCTTATAAAATAAAACCAATATGTTTGATATATTGTAGTAAATATAATAAAAGACAAACTAACACTATCTTTTTGTAATATAGTGTCACACGCCACTCTTGCCTAATAGGCGAGGTATAATAGTGGAGTAATAATCAACACACCACAGTACCTAAAACACAGTAGCATGCCGCCTACTATAACTACTGTCTTATCTATCTCAGTTAACTTGTATAATCTATTCACCTATGGTATAGTGTATAATTCAATATACACATTCATAACTTAATCATAAATTATGCAAAAAATCTAATTTTGTTATTCTAGTAAACCATTTAACCTAGTAAAGCATTTTTAATATTACAACTCTTTTGCCATATACTATCTTATTATTTTACAAATTCTCACCTACACTCATATGTACAAATAAATCTTTATTGGTCCAACCTCTACTAAGTGTAGTGCTTGTTGCTATAGTGATGCAATTACTACAATTTTTAGCTAAACCTTTTGGTTATCTATAGGGAAAAATGGAGGGGTGAGCTGTTATCCCGGTGAATGATTTTCTAATTAAAATTAGGGAGCAAGAATGATTTTTGAAAACTCATATAATATTTCATCAATGGAAATCTCTTGTAAATAAATAGTTAGTAATTCCATTCATAACGAAAATTTATATGATAACATAAGTAGGCTATGCTCATATAAATATCATAATAAAATTATATCATGTCACCTGTTGTGTCACGACCCAAAATCGGATACGTGACCGGCGCAAGAGTTAGAATAAATCCCAACTCATGCAAACCTGACAGAAACACTGAATTTAACTGAAAAATAGAAAGTCTGATATAACTCAAATAAAATCCCAACCACGCTAACTGAAATATCAGACACAAAACAAAATCCTGTTTGTAGTCAAATGAAGCATACTAGAATCCTAGGAATACAAAGTTTAATAAAACTGAATAACTAACTTTGAACAAAAAAATCTAAACAGAACAGCTGATGCCACGAACTCCTCTCAGCAAGTAGGATCCAATGGTGATGCGTACTCAGAATCTGAAAAAAAATAAGGGTGAGTCTATTGACCCAATGAATAATAATCTGCATTTACAAGATCAAAGGACATGCATACAGTTATAACAGGTAATTTTTACTAAAACATATTTATTTTTCAAACACTTTCCATCATTTGGGGAGTTCGTAATTCTGAACGTAACATATATCGGGGAATAGATCGGCAATACACAGTCAACCGATAACCAAAACAGCGACACACAGTCAGCTAATAATCAAAGCAGCGACACACAGTCAGCTGGTAATGGCAATAATGCCCGGTAATAACATGGCAACATATGCCCTGATAACTGAATGGCAACACATACCCTGAAAACTGAATGACAATATATGCCCTAAAACTGAAATGGCAACATATGCCCTGAAACTGAAATGGCAACATATACCCTGAAATGTCTAGCATCATCACCCCTGCTAGATGGGGACCCGTACAGGGTGCAAATCATGCTAACGTATACTGTCATCAGCTGCAGTGTTCAAAAATCAGAAACTCCGCAAAATAATATTTTCCAGATTTAACAGAATAGTTAACTGAATAATTCTATGTACTGATATAAAACTGAGTCAGATATAAATAACAAATAAGTTTCCAAAACAAATTTAGAAAGTACATGCATGTCCCTTGTCATATAATTTAACAAAAATTTAATCAGATTTGCAGAAAATTAGTTAATAAATAAAAACAGATTTAAATTAAATATGGAAAGCAGAATGGCTCATAAATACACATTACTACTCACAGCACGAAGAAACCGAGAAATCCAACACCTGACGACACAGCTTAACCAGAATCGGGCGATCGATCTAAAATCAGGAAATAATAATATAACTAAATATATATTTTTGATAATAATCAATTTAAATTTAAAAGTAAACTAAATTTCTAAGTTTGCATGCCCGTGTCCCTTTCTATAATTATTTAAGTCCCAAACCGTTAAATTCTTCACGAACCAAGGACCAATATCTTAAACCATTCCCTTAAAATATCAAACTAGAAATTTTAAACCTTAAATAATCATTTAATGAAGTGAACCAATCATTAAAGGAATGAACCGGCTATGAACCGGTTGTTCGGAGGCTAAACCGGCCATAACCGAAACTTAAACTACTAAACCAATCATGTTTTAATTTTCAATACATTTAATTTATTTGGAACTGGTTTAAAAAGCACTGAACCAGTCCAAAGAAGCACTGAACCGACCTTTAGAAAGCTGAACCAGCCGGTTTAATGCATTTTTGCCTTGAACCAGCCTTAAAACTCAATTATTTTTGCTAAACCAAGCTTTAAATAATTAAATAAATTAATTATTTATACTGTCATACAATGAACGGGAATGAACCGGTCAAAAACCAAGTGAACGGTTGTTTTCTACTGAACCGGCGGTTTTCTATATATTTTACCTTAAAATGGCTTGAACTGGGGCTAAACAGTAATATTTTTCATTGAACCGGAATTTAATTAGTTAGATAATTAAATTATTTAATTAACCAATCCTTGAACCGGTGGAGAACCGGTCGGTTCCTAGGTGAACCGGCCTTCTTTCAATTTCTGTTAATAAATTTTATTTATATATACATTTTTTTTATTCTCTGGTCCACAGGCTTGGGTTCTGCCTAGACCCAACAGCCTCGGACCAACCCAAAACCCAACAAACAAGGGCGGCCCGTTTGGCCATGGCCCAAAAACTCAGCCCAACTCCCATGGCCCAACAGTTTTTATTTTTTTTATTTTTTTTAAAAAATAAATCTTGTACAGACCTGGACCCCTGTCCGGGTCTGTTCGTCCCAACCTGTTTGTCCCGAACCAGAGGAGATGCAAACTGACCTAAAACCTTGAGGAATTTTGGCAATCTCCTACTGTGACAGTGATCGGAACGGGCAGACGACCAAACTAGTTCAACCACTTTGAAGGTTCGATCAACGTTGGACACTATTTTCTGAAAAAACTCGAGCTACAGCCGAATTGCTTCGTCGGCAATTTTTCTGGAAAAAGTCGCTCAAACTTTCTAATTGTTTGAGGAATTATACTTTACCACTGCCCTCATCTCAACTTTTACACAAATTTTGAGCAAAATCCTAGATGGATTGCTCGAATTTCTAGTTTCCTAATCGTGTAATCCGACGGATCCAAATTTGGATAAATTCGGATTTCTTGAAATTTAGTCCTCAGGTTTCCAGATTCGTCCTGATTTAGTCCTTGAAGTTTCATATTTGTTTTGGCTTGATTCCCCTAATTTTGATTCTTTTTGATTTAATCCTGAAGTTTTTGATTTGTTCGATTTAGCCCATAGTTTATAGAATTTCATAAATACCCCTAAATTAGGGGTATTACATGTTGAGCCTGCAAATTCAGTTATAACTAAAAACATGTAAAAGAGTTATGGAAAGAGGCAAAACAATAGTGGCTCTGTCTGTTTGTAACTCTGAGTCTAATGTGCATGTATACCAAAATGTAATCCTTAAATAATCATCCATATTAATATTATATGTAAATCTAAATCTGTTAGGTGCTACTGACCATGATACTTGTACTAAGGGCGCACCACTCCTGTGGACGAACACACATGACTTGTTAGTATCTTAAGCCCCCACCGGGCCAAAGGTCATGTAGAACTCCCATAGGTTCAAATCCATCTTCGTGATTACCCAATAGATTATTTAGGTGAATGATACCATTTTATGAAAACAACCATGGTATACATTTTAATAAAATAATCATGTAAGAGAAAATAAATATTATTCCTATTTTCATTTTATAAAACATAACAAGAGTATAATAAAACAATTAATTTGAGAAATAAAATCACTTTTCATAACACTGAGTTTAGGAGGAAAATATTCATCTGGCATGTACTTTGTTATTGTATTCCTAGGACTAGCTGGCAAGGCTTAATTTAAGTCTATCTCCTTTTGTCCTACATGAAGGTGTATATAGGGATGTAAGTGAAATGCATGAATGTTTTATAAAGATGCATGCTAAATCCTTTTAACTTACTTAGTTACTAATTTCTAACTCTTATATTTTCTTAAGTTCCTATTTTCTCTTCTTCTTAAGATTATGCTTCACCTCCTATTTTTCTTGATCGTGCTCAAGTCTAACTTCCTTATAAGCCATTTAAGGGCTTGGAATTTATCCTTCAAATGTCTCAAGTCATTAGGAATCCCTTGCTTTAATTGGCATTCCCATCCTAAATTTCCTTAGTTTGCACTACATAGCATGCATACAAGCATTATAATATAGTTGTATGAGTTTAGAATATGTGTAACTTATAAGAGAATTGATTTAAAAATTTGAAGGAAATTGTCTTCAATTTAACTATTGCTTGTCCACAACCCTAAGAAAGGAAATAAAATCTTAGGAGCAAATAGTAGATATTAAGAAAGCCCTAGGACAGGAAATTGGAAATTTAATTTAGAAAGGAAACAAGAGAATTAGGAAAATTTTAAAATTGTAAATAATAGAGTTACAAGAAATTTGGCGACATAAATTTGAGTGAAATAAAATTATAAAGGTTGAGGGACTAAAAATTAAATAATGAAGAGTTGAAGGGCTAAGATGCAAATAAGGGGGTGTAAGTTGGCCAAGTTGCCAACTTACACAAGGGGACATATATATCCCTCCCCCAGCTTGTTCTTGCATGAACCAAAGCAAAAGGAAGAAGCAAGAAAAGAGAAAGGAAGAAAAGAAGAAAAATAAAGGGAAACCAAGGTAAGAACTTCAACTAAGCCTAAGTTTTATGTAATTTCCTTCCATTTTCTTTGGAGAATAAGCAAGATAACAAATTGTTCTTCGACCTATCTACTTCATATTCCATTTACTAGGGTTGAAGCTCTACAAGACATATTTGAGCTAAAAATTTCAATAAATAGTTAGAGTTATTTGAGGATTAATATTTCCTTGAATTATTTGATGAATCTATGGGATTATATGGAATTTTAAAAAGGATTAGGGTGCTGTAATAAGGGGTAGGCCGAACCTCTAGGAAGGGTGAACATATTTGTTTTGATAAAACTTGAATGGAAAACTAGTTATTGTTGAAAATTGATATTCCTGTGGTTAGTTGCTAAGTTTGGTGAGGTTAAGGGGGCTGGAAGCAGAGTGAGAACAGGGGAAAAACATGAGAAATGAATTTGGAGAGAGGAGAGATGAAATTGGTTCAAGGAAAATGAAGAAAACTACTTTAGAATGGAAACTAAGAAAAGAGAAGCTGCAGAAATTTTCTGCAGGAAAGACATCTTGCCGAACACTTTAGAGTCCTAAAATGGGTTTAATCTAAGGTTTAACAAGTTATTTAGAGACTATACTAACCAATTTATGAATAGGATTATGAAAAAGTGCCAAATTGAAGCTCCATTGCAATTTTATAACATGAAACCCAATTAGGAAACTATGAGATGTAAGCTGGAATTTTTCCAGCAAAACAAATTCAGCCTTGAGGGTGCTGTTTTGGAGAGGAAAATGGCCTCCATAAGGCACAAATTTAAATAGTTAGAATGGCCAAAATGAATTTAAAAGGAAGCACAAATTAGATAAAAAGATATAAAAACAAAATTGAACAAAAAACGAGCACTTGTGCCATCTAAATACAAGCTGGAAAAATTTTCCGCAAACGGAGAGTTTTGAGAAAAATTTTACAACATGAAATGGCTCTAGAAAAGGATTAGTATAAGAGCACATTAAGGCTAGGAAAGGGAAGAGCAAGAGAACACAAAATTTAAGAAAAAAGGGGAGAAAAGCCTAAATTAATCACATTAGGTTAGGCATACATTTTCATTTCATGTTTAAAGTTTATTACTTACATATGCATATATGTTTAATATATAGGACATGAAGACAAGATCGGAATCAACACCAAAACCCCATCTTTGAGATCTTAAAGATAGATTTTATACAGTAAGTAGCATCCCCGAATCTTGTTATTTTCTGAAATTATGTTTTACAACAAAGCATGACTATTCTAAAGCCACTTGTATGTTGACACAAAGAAAATGGAAACAACTCAACTATGTTCTAATTTTTGTTATGTCAATTTGATATTTATGATGCTTTATACATTGGTATCAAACTTAAATGTCAGGCAACTACTTGGGGCAGGTGGTAGTTCTACACACATAATATTATATGTTACATAATATGGATCTAGTAAGAGATCCTAAAAGCCACAAACTGTGTCAGTCTAATCTAGGGAATGGTAGCCACCCTCGGTGTAAATTACACAATGTAGTAGTGCTTAGCATATTTTACCCTATTGAGCTAGATGATATTTTATGATTTTCTTGTTTTGTTACCCCTAGACATTGTTGGTTATGCACATCTGACCAGGGTTATTATTAAGCACTATGATTTTACTGATTTTTCATGATTCTTCATGTATGTTGTACATCTTATACTTCCACTCCTTTATGCGTCATGATTTGACATCATGACAAAGAGGTGATTCTTTTATTATTGATTAATTTACCACATTTATTGCTATACAAATTTTATAGAAATACACCTATTACTATTTTAGTACAAAACTTGACTGTTTCCACTAAGATTAGTCAAATGTTATTCGCTGGAATTATTGTCTTACTATTTTTTTCCTTGTATAGTCATAGCTAGATTAGTTGTTCCATGTACGTTGCATAGCGCTTAGTGATAACATACTCACAATAGAAAGGTGGAGGTCTGTAATATCCCAGATTTTAATAAATTTTTAAGTTTATTTTATAACTCGGGAGCTTAATTGGAAGAATAAAAAGGTTTGGCGTTGATTTCGGAAAGATTTTTAAGTTTATTTTATAGCCCGGGAGCTTAATTGGAAGAATAAAAAGGTTTGGGGTTGATTTCGGAAGAGTAAAGGCTTAATTGAAGAAATTGAAAGTTTCAGGGACTAAAATAAAATTGACAGGGACTGGATCAGATTCTGTTAAGGGCTCAGGGATTTGATTGTAACAAATTAAAAAGTTTAGGAATCTGAGTGCAAGTCAACAATGGCAGAATGCACGTTGACACTTTAGTCGACAATTTATGCGAATTTTGGACTTTTCTAGACAAAATGAGCATATATTCTAGATCGTCGGCTCAAAACGAATGAAACCCCTCAATCAATTTGAAGAAAAGCCATCCTGATGTGTTTTAATTTCTCAGTTTTTCCCGTCGGTGTCTATTCGCCACTTTCAACTGATTTAAGCCAAATTAAGCCTAGAAACGCTACTTTTAAGCCAATTAAAGCCCTCTATCTTAGTTGCCGGCTTGTTGTATACAACATACTCAAAAAATCTCGAGGTAATTCGTTCAATTTCTCGGTAAATTTGATGAAAAACCGATCGATTGTCATTTCAAGTTATTTTCAGGTTATGCGAGTCATGGGTGATCCAATTCAAGGAAATGGGTTGGGTTTTAGATCTAGGCTTAACTGTTGGGCCAGCCTGTTGGGCTGGGATTCTAGGCTTGGACCAGCCCAAATGAAATTGGGTTCTGGACTTTTGGTTATGCATTTTAGATTTTGGTTATAGGCAGGATCCAGATATGGGATCCAGGTCCAACAAAAAAATAATAATAATAGAGATATAAAAAATAATAATAAGGAAAAAATAGAATAAAAATGGGAAAAATCAGAAAAAATTAGGAAATTAAATTTGTATAATTTTGAGTAAGTTTCTGGTGAAAACCCTGAAATAATAATTTTTGATATCCCAAATAATGGTGAAAAATAAAAGAAAAGGTTGGAAAAAGGGAGAAAAATAAAAGAAAAATACAGAAAATTAGGAAATGAAATTTATATGATTTTGAGTAAATTTCTAGTGGAAAACCCTAAAAATAATAATTTTTGATATTTGAAATAATGGTGAAAAATAAAAGCAAAGCTTGGAAAAATGGAGAAAAATGGAAGAAAAATACAGAAAATTAGAAATAATTTTCAGAATGAAAATCAAAGGGTTTTATGGACCAGTTCAATGGGACTAAGGCCAGTTCAATGGGTTCAGCTGATTCGATGGTTTCGGGGTCAGTTTTGACAAGTTCTAACTAGACTAAGCTGGTACAACCTAAGCTGATGATTTTGATACAGAGATTAGTTATAAGTTTGGTTTAGTTTGGGTTTGGGAGTGAGGTAAGGGACCTCGAGATACGTGCTAAAGTCCTAAAATGGGATTCTGGTTCATTTTGGGTATTAAAGCCTGTAAGTGGATAGAGTTCGATTTTAGTTTTGATTATGTGATGTTGTGATTGTAGATTTGCCCGAGAAGACATGCTTTGATTCGTGAGCTCATTTTCAGTGATTTAGATTTTTGTTTCTGTTTTAGACTGTGAGTGATAATACTTACTTTATACGTGTTTATTTTATTCTGGTTTTGAAATGATTGATGTAATATGGTTTTGGGACACGTATTCATTTATTTTGAAATTTCAGTGAGTTATTTGAAAATAGATATTTAATTGAAATTCATGCCTCTATTATAATTATTTTCTGAAATTTATGTGGGGGAGTTATTCTAATTTTGGTTATGGCTTTGATTTTAATTGTGATTCTGGTTCTGATACGAGATGCCAAGGGCTCAGTTGATGGACGGTGGGTCACTGTAGCATGCGAGGAGTGCTCTAGGTCTAATGATGTGATATATGTGACTCTGGTTCTGATATGGGATCTCTATATGATTCTGATATGATATACGATATGTGATACCTCAGATATGACACGCTTTATCGTAAGTTGATTCTGATTCTCATGTGATATGTGATTCTACCGACATGATATGCTCTGTCGTGATTCTGATATGAAAAGATACTCCTATATGACTAAATCAGTAGATTGTGCTTTTAAAAGTATGAGGCATATTTTATGGATTATTTAGTAATTTGACTAAGTTACTTATTATATACTTATACGTATAGTTCTGACATACTTTATGATACATGTCCCAGCATGACTAGAGTCTGTATTATCATTCACTAGATTTCGTAACTCATCCTTTTGTATTTTACAGATCATAACGAGAGTTCGCATTTCTGATCGAGTTGTCCATTTCCTGCCAAGTCAAAGTTGATGTACAGCTTGACGTTCTATTCATTCTGTACTTGTATTTTAGAGCTGCTCCAGTTATTTCTTAGACAGGGTTGTGATGTATTTAAGATATTATGCTATTTAGTATTTATAGGTTTGTATTCTATTTCGGATCAGAAGCTTACTAGGGTTGGAGTGCCAGCCTTAGTGCCGGTCACATGCCGGTTTAGGGTATGACAAGGCCAGATCTCCAAGGATATTGTTACGGGATTTTGCTATGGTAGACCATTTTATAGTTGAATGTTATGTGTAAAATTTAGATAGCATGATTATATATGTTTAAGTGTTATGAATATGATGTAACATAAATAGGAATCTAGATGATTATGTGTATTCGTTTAACTAACTTGTTATGCATGCACATGTTACAGCTATAGGTTGTAGGTTTGTGTGGCCTTGAGGCCTAGATGTTGTGATTATGTCATAATTGCATGTAGAGTGGTGATTATTATATACATATGTTGTTAAACATAGGTCATACAAGTTGCATGTTAGTAAGATAGAAGGGTTACAATAGTTGACATGCTGCCAAATTTTTGCCACAATGGTGTCTTGGTTGTTGGCCCACTACCACACTTGTCTCATTGCCAAGGGGGCGGATGTGACATTCATACTTTAGCCTTACCCTTAAATTTAGCACATCTTTAAGTCTTATTCTTTTCCTAGTTATGTCTATTTATAAATATTTTTTTAGTCTTAAATCCTACCCTCTTTTATATCCTTTAAGAGGGTTATAACCTCCTCAAAAACTTATTCTTAAATTATAAATTTCTACTTGAAAATTTTCAGTTCACTCCTTCATAACGGTTTAGGTAGGTTATTTCTAGATTTACGATAAAATTGGCCCTTTTCCTAGTTTTCTTCATATATTAACTTAATCATTATCTATGCTACCTAATAGCCTTGAATTAAGACTCATTTCAATTCTTAGATGCACCGGCTAAATTATATTGAGTTATAGAAATTCAAGCTTAAGTTTATTCTTTAGTCTATTTCCTTAATATAATTTGCATTAATTCTTTCCTTCCCAATTTTAACACATTCCCCTTTATTCTAGTCTAATTTCAGCTTCTATATACTTCCAAAAATCTCCTAATTTAATCACGGAAACCTCTATTTCCTAGGCAAAACTAAGCCATACACTTGTTACTCTAATTTCCTTAAAATGACACATATATTTCTCTATCTTAGGATTTGACTCTTTTCTATTTGTAGCTCTTAGTTGATTTCAAATTCTCCCTTAATACACATGAAAACATTCACACTTTAAAGATAAAAACCTTCATCAAATTACATCAATCTACCAAACTTTAGGGTTTTAGTGTGCCACCTAACCGCTTCTTAAATATAATTTCCAAATTTAGCTTCTTTTGTTTACTATCATCTAATTAATTTTCACAATTTCTTAACCTATTGCTTGACTCTATATAAAGTCCATTTTTACTACAACATGGTTTGGCTATAACTTCTCCACCATTGTTCTCATTTAATTATTATTAATTAATTTTTTAAAATTTTTCTTTGAAAATTGCTCCATGCTAAGTAATTTGTGTTTTAGGAGAAGTCCTTGATTCTATTGTTTTGTCAAGGTTTATACTTTGGCATGGTTTTGGTTTTAATTTGGTTCCCTAACTCTCTCTTTTCCTTGAACCCACTTTCCCATCCATTTAGCCATTGAACTATAATACTGTAGCTATAAATGTACGCCAACACTACATTCCTCTCTCTCTCTCTCATGAACTAGTACAAATCACATGTGCTGCAACATGAACAAAAAAGTCCTGCAAGCCCAACCTCCACTATGGTGCAGTAATCTCTATGTTGGTGTAGGAAAAGTGGTGGTGCTCAATGCAGACTATCTGAAATCTAAAAAATAAAAGGATATGGGAATATAGGTTCATAGTTAATGGCATACAATTTAAACTTAGGAAAACAGAGCAATTTTCATAATAGTAACATATATTGTCATGGTTTGGAAATTCATAAAATTATGAAAATCTTAGATAGACATGTCTAAGAAAAATTTCAATCTTTTTGTTTAACCATGCTATAATATCAAACAAGCTGAAGAGTAAAACATAAGAGAGCAGAACCATCATATTTGTCTTTCCCTGCTTTAACATGCTAGGATATCATTAAAACTGAGACAGTGAAATATAAATAAAAGCAAAAAATCATAATCCTATAATGTAACTCATATAGCTCTTATCGAATGCACACAATCGACAACATCTAATGGCAGTAAAATTTAAAAACATAAAATCATCAAACATGCCAAGCGCTGTTACATTATGTAGCCTGCAACTACATTCCAAGCTTGACTAATACAGTTTATGACATTTGAAACCCCATCAAGTCCAAAATCATAACATAGATTCGTAAAACTACCTCTGCCTCAAATGGCTATCCAACATATCAGTTGAGTACCAAAGCTCCAAAACACTATAAAACCACAAAATTATATATATACAGAAAAGTAGAACGTAATCACTCTATTTTCAAGTTTTGATACTAAAATAAACATATGGATAGAGAACAACTCTTTTCCATCATAAAACATGCATTTTATTTTGAAAAGTCTAAAGTTATAAAGTATGCCACTCACCGTGTACAGAGCATACTAATGACCTTCGGGTCAGTCTGACCGAGATCTGGCTTGGCTCTGTCGCCTATGCCTAAAAGTGGAGAGCTTGTGGACAAGAGCAAAGTGATATTATGTATGCATGATGCAAATGCATGCTAAAATGAACTAAATTATTTAGTTACTAATTTCCTCTTTTTATTAAATCTTTAGATTTCCTCTATTCTTTATTCCTCTCTTTTCTACGAATAATGTCTTTACCCCTTCTTTAGCTTTGATTATGTTCACTTTTAGCTCTCTTAAGTGTTTCTTATGGAGTTTAAAATCCACTGTTTAGGTCTCTTAAGTTGGAAGAATTATTAAAATTGGCACATGAGATTAATTTTTATTTAATTAACATTTTATTTTTCCTTATTTTCCTAATTTAGTGTTCTCTTTTGAACCCTTCCTTGACCCTTTATTAAGCCCTATTTTGTTCCCCTTAGAGAGGTATATAACCCCTAACAATCACCTTCCCAAATCACCAAATTCTGCTTACTATGTATTTAGCACATTTCTTATGTTATTAAGATTTTAAGCTAATTTGAGTCATTTTCTCTCTCTTTCTTGTTGAGTTAGTTTAATCAACACTTAAGCCATTGTTTTGTCTTGGTTTAAGGCCTTATTAGGAACCCCAAAAATTTCAGCTAAGTGGCCTAAGTGCAGAAATTTATGTTATAGAAATTTTCTGCACATATCTCTCTTTTTTCCAAGTATAGCCTAAATTATGCTAGGATTTTGGTCTCCTCTCATCCCTCATCTCTAAATTGGTTTTGCCATCCCTTAATCCACTTGAAATCCCTGAATTTAAGCCTCTTTTGAACCCCTAAATGGCTTAGCCTGGCTGGTCTTTCCTGCATAAATTTTTCTGCACAGTGGCTTATACTCCATTAGGTTTAGTCAAGTTTGAATCATCACTTTGGTGCCCTTCAATTTCTCCTTCATAAGTTGGTCACTATATCATCCAATCTACTTATTAGCTTAGCATTTTAGCCTTTCCATCCTTCCAAAGTTTTGGCCATTGCAGGGAAGATTGTAGAAAATTTTCTGCTCCTCCACCCCCCTCTAATTTGAGTTTTAGTTCCATTTCCCATGCTTTTCTTGCTCTAGCTCCTCTCCCTCCTTCCAATATACTCGCTCCTATTTCTACTCTACTTTCAGCTCATGAACAACATAAAAACTCAAAATTGAACCATAAAAATGCAAGATTTATTAAGCAAAACATGATTCTCAACAAAGTTGTTCAAAACTAACAAGTTGCATATGTTTTTCCTTTCTTCCTAGGGTTTGGCTAGCTTGGTTTCCAGCAACTAAACAGCCCAGAATTTCATTCTTCAAATTAATGATAGAAAGATGGAGATAGCATCAAAATCTACAATAACATTTATACAAAAATTAAGTTTCTAGAAATTCCATACCTTTTTTCTTCTTTCTTCTTCTTCCTTTCTTTCTTCTTTCTCTCTCCCTTTCTCTCTTGGCTTGCATGACTTGTAGAGGCTTTCTAGAGAGCTCAAGGACTTTTATTCTCCCCCTTAAGTTAGCAAAAAGCCCTTTTGAAATGACCAAAATGCCCCTCCTTGGTCTTTGGTTCCCTTTTTGGCCCCTTTGAGTTCTAATTCCATTTCAACCCTAACAACAATTCTAATACCTTCTAGTCACTCTAAATATAAGGTCTAAACTAGGTTAAGTCACTAATAAATTTCCATAATTTTATTTATTTAAGTTTTATAATTATTACTTTTACAAATTAATTGCATAACCTAGGGTTTTCTTTCACAACCATTACTTTTCTTTACCTTTTCTTCCTCTATCATACAAATCTCATATTTTAAAGATTTTCTAATTTTCTTTTAATCCCTTTAAAGGGTTGTGGAAAAAATAATAATAATAATTTTCCTTATGTTTAGATTACTCCTAACGTACTTATGGTAAGCATGATGTCTAAATTACATTTAAAGATGCTTATGCCAATGTCATGCATGCTAATATGCTGGTGCTAGACATTCCAAACTTGGTTTGGAACCCTCAATATATGCTGAAAATCCACTTCTCTTCACTAATCTCACCTTTGTTCTTATTCTTGTTTTCTTTCCTAGACTTTAAGTCAAACATGCTCTCCCTTCATATTGGCTGAACCTCCTCCCCTGCTTTCCCCTGTTTTCAACCTCCTAATATCACCAAGTTTCCACAAACAATCATAGAAACAGATGATTCTTCAAGCAAACCAAGTTTCAAGCTAATTTTTCTCAAAATTGCCTAAGTTATGAATTCTCTTCTTCTTGCCCTAGGTTCGGCCCTTTCTATTCCAACACTCAATTCATTATCAATTCATGATTTTAAGCTGATTAAATAGTAGAGAATTAAAAAAAAAAAGCAAGGCATACAAGATTCTTAAGCAAAAACATCAAAAATTCTAGAAAGATTCCAATATCTTACCTTCCTTTTCTTCCTTCTTCTTCTTCTCTTTTCTTTCTCCTCTTTCTCCCTTTTCTCTTCTCCGTTTCTCACTCCTTCTCTAGAAGACTCAAGGGGTTTTTATAACCCTTGTTAGGTTGGCATAAAGGGGCGGCCAAGACCCCTATGTGAAATGTCCATTTGCCCTCTCTTAATCTCTGGTTTCCTTCCTTGTCCTTTGAACTTCTATTCCCATTTCCACCCCTAGGCTACTAGTCTAATGCCTTCCTCGTCCCTAAGGTTTAAGGGTTTTAAACTAAATTATTTCACTAACTAATTTCTTTAATTTTATTTAATTAAATTTCATGCTCATTATTACTATCTTTATTTTCTTATTCTAAGTTCTTCCTTCTAAACCATCACTTTTCTTTCTATTTCAATTTCACTATCACATAATTCTCTTGTCTTAAGGCTTCCTAATGCTTATTTAATCTCTTCTAGGGTTGTGAACAAGAAAAAAAATAAAATATTTTTTCTTAAGTTTAAATCTCTTCTAATATGCAAGGAAAGACATGCCAAACTTGGTTTGGGATGTCACAAAAATATTTCTATACTATTCATACATGAAGTTTATAGGCAAAATTATAGTTTTTCAAGTTTAATAGTTGAAGATTTCATTATTATTAGCTTATGTATATATACAATTATAATGGTACTTGTTACTTTCGTTAAATTATTGTCAAATTGACAAGCTGGTTGTGGTTGTTATTTGGCAAATTTAACGTCAACTTCAATGACAAGTCACATTATGATTTTGTAGGTCCTTTTTTTCTCTAATCTTTACTACTGGATTTATTGAGGGCATCATTTTGTAATGCTCAACTCTGTTTTTTTTCCCCTGCAATATCTTAGATTTCCTTTTACACATTGATGAATCAATTTATGACGTAGTTTTCTTACCAATTTTGCATTATTTTTGCTTTAGAATCTTTTATTTGGTTTGTTTTTGGCCATATAGGAAGAAGTATAATTGGAGGGTAGAAATCTAAAGAAAGAGGTGAAAATTGCTTAAGTGTTAGAACTGATACATAATTTCCAGAATGACCTATCAATAGTATTTTGGGCATAACTCAAATTATGAGAGTCAAAATGGGTTGATTCCAAAAAAGCTAAAAGTTAAAAGGTTATAATTCTTATGCTGTGGTCTCAGTCTAGCTTAAAATAGAAGATAACCAAAGTTGGTCCGTAATTCAATGCTAATGCATTAGGCTTGATAGCAAAAAATTCTATTAGATCTCTAGTTGGTTTTTGGGTAATATCTGGAGTTATATATGTCAGATTGAGCATATTTAAGTTGTGATTAAAGATCTTTCAAAAGACCACAACTTTTATATTCTGGCCCTAACTAATTTTGAATGGACTTCAATGTAATTTAGCTCAAAAGTAAATCTCAATTCTCACACATCCTACATTATTCTGTTCTAGATCAATTTTGGTTAAATTATCATATATTGGGTTAAGGATATCAGATTGGGTTGATTCCAAAAGTTCTAGTTCACTAGTTGATGCTCTACAATTTCCATGTTTTGGGAATTAAGTGAATTCTAGCTGAAAGAAGTCCAAAATCAATAAATACAGAGAGGCCAAAATCACAATCCAAAATTTTTGCAGAATTCCTTACACTTGAGAAATCTTAATTAAAGTGGACTCTTATTTGACTAGCTGACTTTTGAGCATTTTTTGGATTGATTTGTTGCTTAAATGAAGGGTTTTTGAATTAAAAACCTGGCCAAAAGAGATAAATTATATTTAATTTGTTGAGATAAGGATAAGATCTCTTGGATATAAGAATTTAGCTAATGAATAGAGTTTATCCATTGGGTTTCATAGCCATGTAATCACAGCTGGATAACATATTTAAAGGCACCTAACAATCGAGCATGGAACATCTCTCCCTCACCACCATTTGCCAATCAAGCTTCTCACAACCATTCTTCTAATATTAGAACTCTCATCATCATTCAACATATCTTGCCATAACCATAACCTTGGACTCAAAAGTGAACTCCAAAGCATGAGGAGAACAAAAGTGAGAAGAAGAATAGGAAGACTTCATTTAACACAACTTGAGACTTTGCCATGAGGAAGAGTTGGAAGAGCATTCAACTACTCACAGCCTTGCCATGGGAAGTGAGGTGGATGTACAAAAGCTCTTATTGATATGCTCTCGAGAAGCTGAAGATAATCCACATGAATTGGAAACTATAGTTTTTTTGCTTTTATTCCTAGTTTTAATTATGAATTTTATTGTTTTACCCTATATGAACAATTAGTTTGTGTTTAATTAAGTTCTAGATTGTAATAGTTATTTTATTTGAATGAATTTCTCTTGATTTTTGGTTGGTTTTTGATTAAATAAGTTTTTAGTTGCAGCATACCACTAGACTAGGGATTGTTAGTTATAAGAATTTGATAATGGTTTACAATATGCCTTTGGAATTATTATCGACTCTAATTTGTTAATTATGTTTTGGTTTGTAGGTTGCCACTAATATTAAAATTTGAATTAATTAAATCAACCATAATTACTTGATAAAAAGAATTTCATTCTAAGCAAAAGAGTTACCTTATTCTAATATGAGCTTCAGAGTTTTACTTGTGGCCAATTTCATGCCTTCTTCACCCATTGATCATTATCCATTCCATTCATTCACTCTTTTATTTTTTAGAAATATAAATTTATTTTTATTTTTTTCAATATCTTAAAATCATAAATTTAATTTTTTTAACTAATTAAATTATTTTTAAAAAGCTAAATAAAAAATCACATTTAATTTCTCATTGAGAAATGACCTAAGAGTGAACTTGTCTTTTGCCATAAGTGATTCATGCATTTGTGACTATAATTTAAAACCTTTCAGTAAGCTCATTGGCAATTAATCTTAAATTGAACCTATCACACCCCACTTTTAACTAACTGAGTGAGGTATGACAATAGGACAATACCCAACACTCTACTATATGCTAGAGAGAACACGACGAAATACCCTATACTGTAACCTCAATCATATCTAACTCAGACCCCAACCTAGAACTATAACTTGCTTAACTTAATAAAATAAATATAACTCATTTCTTGAACATGAACTTAGACTATTGTACATAGGCTGGCAATTGACATAAATGAATGTTTTCAGAATTTTTAGTCCACTAATAAACATACAAACACTCACTCATCTTAAAACTACATAAACTGTACATTGACTTCATAGGTATAGAGAGGCCTAACGTCAACTATTATGTTTTGATGAAGATTGTGAAAAGTGGATGCATGCTAGTTAATCTCCTCGATATTTGTATGATAAAATAAGTGGTGAGACTACAGTTCTAGTGAATCGCACACAATCTAAAATTAGTAAAAACAGATAGAGTTTATAATAATAATAAATAGATTTGAGCGTTCTACATTGAACGCTCAACATTAAAAGTATAAAAATAATCACATAAAATTAACTTATTTTTTTGAGAATCTTTTAATATCAAACCATGATGACATCATAAGAATGAAACAATTATATAACATATAGAACTATTCGTTGTGCACAACAGAGTTGTTATCTATTAGTTTGGATCTATAAAATCATAAAATTTATCGAGCACTACTATGCTAGACAGCCGATCCCATGGGTCACCACCCAAGACCAGCAATATCATCACTTTGAAGCTACATACCCCACTAGGCTATGAAACAATAATAATCACGTAGAACTACCACTTGCCCTCGTGGCTACTCTACGTATCAAAATTAATTACCTTAGCACTAAATCACAAATTGAGAAATCATAACATTGCTTACTATTTCCATTTTCATATTAACATGCAATAGTTGAAAATGAATCACTTTTACCAAATAGATTTCAGAAATTCTGAGATTAGAAATAGTGCCACTTATAACATGTGCTAGATACTAAAGTCCTATGGGTCCTACCTGATTTGGATGTTGCTCTAGTTTACTTTGGTCTCCTATACATGGAGAATGTGAAAATTAAAACAATGCCATGGATGCTTATGAATGCATGATTTGAAAATAAAAAATAAACTGATTAAATTCTTAATTCAAGTTACCTTTACCTTAATCTTTTAAGCCACTTTTTGATTACACTACTACCTTCATCTAGTGGCCATCTTCGTACCCTTTCTTACCCAATTTCATGGCATCAATTAGGAGGTTCAAAACTGCCTCAAAAAGCCCTCAATCTTCACAATTTCAGCTTCCAAAATCCAGCATTTCAACACCCCTTACTTAACTTAGGTTTAGCCAACTTAAACCTAGTTTTTGGCCTCCTAATTAGCTCTAATTTCCCACCTAATGTTAACATTCCATAAGCTATTTATTGGCATCAAAGCACAGCCAGTTCCACCCCACTTTAGCACATAAAAGAAATTGACCAAGTCACCTAGTTGCCAAAATTTTATTCTTAACACCAAAACCCTAATCTTAACTATGTTTTAGGCTTATTTGCTTAACCTTAATCCACCCTTAAACTCCTCACACAAAACTAGCAGCATCTCCCCTATTTTCTAGCCTCAAAATAGATCAACAAAAAATAAAACCATATGTAGAATTAGAAAATTGAAGCCTATAATAGCCCTAAATCAATTCCACAAAACCAAACTGAAATTTGAAAATTTTCTCCCCACCTAGGGCATGACTTCCTCCCTGATTTCAGCACTTAAACTACTTCAAATCATGAAACTAAACTAATTAAATTGAAGAGAATGAAGAGGTCAACCATAATCTCGGAAGAAATTACGCAAAACTTGGCAAAAATTTTGCAAAATGAGTAATTTCTCACCTTCTTTGGCTCACAGTTTTCTCCCCCTTGATTTCCAAATTTTTTCTAGTTTTCAGTTGAGTAAGCAAGCTGCTCTAGCAACATATATAGTCCCCAAGAGTTGGCCCAGGGTGAAGCACACACCTCCCCTATGTGAAATAACCAAATTGCCTTTGTTACTAAAGATTTGTTCTTTTGCGTCACCTTCACTTGTTTACTACCCTAACTTACCATTTTGCCCCTAAAACAAACATCTATTGCCACTTTTGCCCCTTTGATTTAATGGTTAAAAAGTAGGGTTAAGTCATTAATTAACCTCACTAATCTTGCTTAATGAAAATTAACCGCTTTTACAAAATTTCCTCAAGTTTTCTTTCAAAATTTTGCCTTGCTTTCTAAGTTATTTTCACCACCAAACAAAAGTCATTTCTTCATGTGTTTCAAGGCCATGTTAACATTCTCCAAGTGCATAAACAAGAAAATTTATATTAGCTCTTAAGTAGTTACAGCTTTTACAAAGTATGCTACGAATGCCAATCAACATACAATAATGCAAATAATGAAATAATGAAGCAAGTGGGGTTGGTTTTGGGTTTGGGATGTCACAATTCTGTCCCTTAAAGAATTTCATACTCAAAATTTAGTAATTTGAAGTCTAAACAAGTAGGGTTATTTAGTTCTCATCTGATCCCCCCCTCTCCAAGTCATTTCTTCTTTTATTCTAGCTTCTCCATAAAACTTTCGCTAGGGGCACTTTCTTTCAACGTAGCTACTTCACCTCTTTACTTAAAATCTAGATCGACTTCTCTTCATAGGTCAAATCTTCTTTCAACTAAATAGGTTGATTCTCGAGGATATGGCTAGGATCATATATGTATTTTCTCAGCATAGACATATGGAAAATTGGGTGGATTTGGGATAATTCAGGTGGCAGTGCTAATCTATAGGCAACTGGCCCATCTCTCTTTATGATTTCATAGGGTCCAATGTATCTGGGGATCAGCTTACTTTTCTTGCCAAATCTAAGCACCCCTTTCCAAGGAGAAACTTTCAAAAATACCTCGTCTCCAACATTAAAATTCATGTCTTCTATCTAGGGTCTGAATAACTCTTTTTACCAATCCTGAGTTGTCTTAAGTCTGTCTCTGATAACTTTAATCTAATCAACAATCAACTGAACAATTTCTGGACCCAATAATTTCCTTTTTCTTTCCTCATTCTAACAGATAGGTATCCTGTACTTCCTACCATAAAGTGCCTCATAAGGTAACATACCAATACTAGAGTGGAAGCTATTGTTATAAGTAAACTTAGCTAAGGGCAAATGTCCATCCCAACTGCCAGAAAACTATATCACACACCTATGTAACATATCTTCTAAAGTCTATATAGCTTTTTTTGATTGTTTATCTATCTATGGGTAAAAAGCAGTATTGAAGTGTAATCTAGTGCCCATGGCTTTGTGTAAACTAGGCCAAAATCTAGAAATGAATTAGGAATCTCTGTCTGGTACAATATATAATGGCACACCATGTTTGCTCACAATCTTATCATCATACAACTTAACTAGTTTGTCCAAAGAAAAAGAAGTCTAAACTGGTATAAAGTGGGCTGATTTATTTAGTCTGTCTACTATGACCCACACTATATCATTTCTTCTCTGGTAATTGGCAAGGCCATTACAAAATTGATTGTTACGTGTTACCATTTCTACTCTGGAATAGGTAAAAGCTATAATATGCCTATTGGCCTTTGATGCTCTGCCTTCACCTATTGACATACAAGACACCTCAAAACAAAGTTTGCTATATCTTTTTTCATCCCATTCCATGAGTAGTTCTGCCTAAGATTGTGGTACATCTTCATACTCCTTGGGTGCATAGCATAAGTTGAACTACACACCTCTTCCATTATCTATTACCATAAGGCCTCAACCTTAAGCACACATAATCTATCCTAGTATATCAATATGCCATCCTCGTTTACTGTGAATTCATTTTCCTTGCCATTCTTAGTCTCCTCAATTATCTTTACTAACTAGGTATCCTGCATTTGAAATGCTTTACTTTGAGTCACTATAGTGGGCTTGACTTGAAATCTGGCATATAAACCTCCTGATCACCCACTGATAACTGGGCATTTAGAGATCTCAACTCAACCAATAAAGGAACATACACTACATGAAGGTTAGATAACATGCCTGAAGATTTACTGCTGAAGGCATCTGCTATCACATTAGTCTGTCCTAGGTGGTACTTAATCATGCAATCATAGTCCTTCAATAACTCCACCCATCACTTTTGTCTGAGATTTAGCTCCTTTTGAGTCAAAATATACTTAAAGCTCTTGTGGTCTATAAAGATCTGATAATGTTTTCTCTATAAATAATGCCTCCAAATTTTTAAAACAAAGACAACTGCAGCTAATTCGAGGTCATGAGTGTGATAGTTTTGCTCGTGTGACCTCAACTGTGTAGAAGCATAGACTATAAACTTTCCCTCTTACATCAACACACAACCTAGCCCTTTCTTAGAGGTATCACTATAAACTATATAGCCTTCCCACCCTCTGGTAAAATCAATACAAAGGCAAAAGTCAACCACTTCTTTAATTCTTCAAAACTACGTAGGCATTTTTCTGTCCAAACAAATCTCTCACTTTTTCTCAAAAATTTAGTCCGGGAATTGCAATTATAGAAAAGTTTTCTACAAATCTCCTATAATAACCAGCTAATCCGAGAAAACTCGTCACTTCTGTGGTACTGCTTGGTGGCTCCCACTAAACTACGGTCTTAATCTTTTAGGGATCCACTAACACTCCCTCTACTAAAATTACATGCCCTAAAAGACAATCCTATCAAGTTGAAACTCATGTTTCTTACGCATATAGCTATTTCTCTCACAAGGTAACACAATTCTTAAATGCTCCTTGTGCTCACCTTATCTTTAGAATAAATCAGAATATCATCAATAAGTGCTATAACAAATTCATCCAAATACGGCTGAAATACTCTATTCATTAAATTCATAAATATCGCTAGGGCATTAGTTAGTCCAAAGGGTATCACTAAAACCTCATAATGCCCATATCTAGTTCTAAAGGTAGTCTTAGGAACATCTTTTACCTTAATTCTTAACTGATGGTACCCAAATCTTAAATCTATCTCGAAGAATACTTTAGCTCCTTGCATTGATCAAATAAATCTTCAATTCTCGGTATGGGATACTTATTTTGGAGGTTACCTTGTTTAGTTGTTTGTAGGTTACACACAATCTCAAGGTACCATCATTCTTCTTCACAAATAATACTAGAGCTTCCCAAGGTGACGCACTAGGTCTGATGAATCCTCTGTTAGTTAATTCTTGTGGCTGGGTCTTGAGTTCTTTTAATTCTACATGAGCCATTCTATAAGGAGCTCTAGAAATATGTTGTGTTCTAGGGACCAATTCTATACTAAATTCAACTTTCCCTTTCTCATAGTAGTCTTGGAAGTTCTTTTGGAAATATATCTGGGAATTCCTTTACCACTAAGATCTCTGATAGCTTAGAGATCTTTGCCTCGACATTCACCACGCTAGTAAGCTAAGCCTCACATCTCTTCCTTAAGAGTCTAGAATCTGTCATAACTAAAATAATACAAGAAGGTAGAATATGCATCTCCCCTACAAAACAAATTTCTTTGTCATCTAGCAATTGAGAAATAATTACCTTCCTGAAACAGTCAAGTTTAGCTTTGTAAACTGTTAATCAATCCACTCC
Organism: Thlaspi arvense; assembly: GCA_911865555.2. Taxonomy (NCBI): domain Eukaryota; kingdom Viridiplantae; phylum Streptophyta; class Magnoliopsida; order Brassicales; family Brassicaceae; genus Thlaspi; species Thlaspi arvense. Next base: position 74,307 of record CAJVSB020000009.1, on the reverse strand, counting down.
CAAAACAATGTCTAAATTATACATATTTGGTGGAATTAGGTCTCCTATTAGCTCAACTCCCTTGATGCTAGCTCAACTCCCTCGATGCTTAGTTTACACTCTATATTTTTAGTTTTAGTTCACTACAAAGGTTTTTCCCATTGGTGTAGAAATAAACAAGCTATCCTCCAACATACCCACTCTCAACCCCAATTTAGCCACCAAAGAACATGAAATAAAAGAATATGTAGAGTCGGAGTCAATTAATACATATGCATTAGCACCAAAGATAGATAATATACCCGTCACCATGTATAGGGTAGTCATAGCCTCCTGCCTCATCATCACAAACACCTTGGCTTTCGTTATTAGCTTGCCCTAAGTGGCTCCCTGTCACCGGTCTACATCCCACTCTCTCTAGCCTGGGGTCCTTATGATGTACTTGGCCTGAGTGCATACCCACTACTTGATGCTGGCATCAGGCAATCCTTTTCACATGACTTGCCTAGTCACATAACACACCCCTATACCCTGCATGCACTCTCCTCTATAATGCCTCCCACACCTAAGGCATTATGAAGTAGATGCCATTAGTCTAGCTACTATAGATGCCATGCTCTTACTACCTCTATTCTCAGCCTCTTTGGCTCAAGATATCTAGTTGCCTGCTAGTACTACTAGTCTAGGTCCTCTAGGCGTAGGACTAAAGATAGACATAGATCCTACACTTGTCATCAATGGTACCTTTACCCTACGCTCGATAGGAACCATCATAATGGGCCTCTTCTAAAATTGGCCCTACCTCCTATCTAGTGCTACTCTTGGAGAACTCCTCTTAGACCACTCTAGCCTTCTGCTGGCAAAGACTAACTTTATCTCCTTTACCTCCATAGCGTCCTTAACCAGAGCTGAGAAAGTTGTATGCCTCTATAGTCTAGTCTTGGCTTGAATCTCCAATCTCAGTCTGTCCTCAAATAGCCTGCATTTATATATTTCATTTGAGATGAATGACTACGCATATCTCAACAATTCAATAAATTTAACTTCATACTCCGTCATTGTTATATTTTCTTACTACAAGCTAAAGAATTCCTTTCTCTTCCTATCTTGGAAAACTATAGGGAAATATTATTTCTCAAATTCTACTTTAAATTCAGCCCAAATGGATACCTTCCCTATTGGCTATTGAATCGTATAGGTTTCCCACCATTGCCATGCTCTTCCTTTCAACAAGAATACAATATTCTACATCTTTTGCTTTTCGGTTAGTCCATTAAACCAAACACATTCTTCATTGTCTTGATCCACTTTTCAGCCTCAAATGGATCAGTAGTACCCCAAAACCCAATTGCTCCCAACTTCTGGGCTCTCTCAAGAATCTTCTCCCCCTCAGGCTTCATCCTTTGGCGACCGAACTAGAAGCCATGGTTGCCCCTACTGCCTGGGCAATGATCGCAGCTATCTCTAGGGATATTAATGTAGGTTGTGGTACTGGTGCCTATGTATATGGAAGTGAGCCTCTAGGTGGGCGATCATGCTGTGCATGTGAGGGATTTACCTCCCTCGGGGCTAATGATGCCATGCTAGATGTTGCTTCCCTAAGAGGTTGGCCTACTCTCCCTCCTCTTGCTTGACTACCTCTACCTCTACTATTCCTAGTGTCAACCATGATTCTTACGATGCCATAACATGTAATGATTAGAATGCATTGCATATGCACATGCTTTGCATGAAACTAAACTTTCAGTACTCCCTAGTAGTCCTACTCTATTGACTTCAAACCACTGCTCTAATACCAATTAAATTGTCATACCCCACCCTTGACTAACTGAGCAATGCATAATAGTAGTGTAGTACCAAAAACTCTACTGTGTTGGAGAGAACACAACGAAATACCATACACTATAGCTCTGGTCATATCTAACTCAGATCTCAACTTAGAATTAGAACTAGCTTGTCTTGAAATTATTTTGATAGCAAAATAAATATAACTTATTTTTTTGAACATGAACCTAGACTATTGTACATATGTTGGTAACTGACATACATTAATATTTTCAGAATTTTTTGTCCACTCATAAACATACAAACACTCGTTCAACTTAAAACTGTATAAACTGTCCAATAACTTCATAACTGTGACTAGGCCCAACCTCAACTATTATGTTATGATGAAGACTATGAAATGCAGATGCACGCTAACTAATCTCCTCGATATCTACATGATAAAATAAGTGGTGAGACTATAGTTTTAGTGAATGGAATACAATCTAAACTCAGTGGGAAATATATAGAGTTTATATTAATAATAAATAGATCTAAGTGTTCTACATTGAATGTGTTAATGTTAAAAGCATAGAAATAATCACATAAAATCAATTTATTTTATTGAGAATTTTTTAGTACCAAAACATGATGAAATCATAAGCATGAAACAATTATATAGCATATAGAACCATTCTGCATACACAACAAAGTTGTCAGCTATTAGTCTGGGGTTATAAAATCATAAAATCTGTCGACTACTACTACGCTAGACAACCGGTACCATGGGTCATCATTTCAAGCCCATACTATTATAACCTTAGTGCTACATACCCCACTGGACTGTGAAATGATAATAATCATGTAGAACTATCACTTGCCCTAGTGGATACCCAACGTATCAAAACTAAGTTCTCGATACTAAATCACATACTAATAAATCATAACATAGCTAACTGTTTCCATTTTAATATTAACATACAATGGTTGAAAATGAATCACTTTTATAGAAACAAATTTCAGAAATTTTGAGATTAAAGATAATGCCACTCATAACATGTACTAGCTACTGAAGTCGTGTGAGTCCTATTTGATTTGGGTTTTGCTTTGGTTTACTCTAGAATATGAAAATTAAAACAATGTCATGAATACTCATAAATGCATGATTTGCAAATAGAAAATAAACTGATTAAATTCTTAATTCAAGTTACCCTCACTTAACTAAGGCTTTTAAGCCACTTTTTGGTTACACTACTACCTTCATCTAGTGGCCATCTTCCTACCCTTTCTTACCCAATTTCGTGGCACCAATTAGGAGGTTCAAAACTATCTCAAAATAGCCCTTAAATTTCACAATTTCAGCTCCCAAATTTCAACATTTCAACACCCCTCACTTAACTTATGTTTAGCCAACTTAAACCTAGTTTTCAGCCTCCTAATTAGCTCTAATTCCCTACCGTATGCTAACCATTTCTTAAGCTATTTATTAGCATCAAAGCATAGCCAATTCCACCTCACTTCAGCACATGATCCAATTCGGCCAAGTCACCTAGTTGCCGAAATTTTGTTCTAAACATCTAAACCCTAATCTTAACCATGTTTTGAGCTCATTTTCTTAACTTTAATCCACCCTTAAACTCCTTACATGAAACCAGCAGCACCTCCCCTGTTTTCTGGCCTTAAAATAGATCCAAAACAGAAGATAAAACCATTGGAAGAATAAAAAAATCGAAGCCTATAATAGCCCCAAATCAATTTCACAAAACCAAACCAAAATCTAAAATTTTTCTACCTCACCTAAGGCACGAATTCCACCCTGATTTGAGCACTCTAAACTACTTCAAATCATGAAATTAAACCAGTTAAATTGAAGAGAATAAAGAGCTCAATTATAATCTAGAAGGAAATTACACAAAACTTGGCAAAATTTTGCAAAACAAGCAATTTCTCACCTTCCTTGGCTCATGGTTTTCTCCCCCTTGATTTTCGGCTTTTTCTCCAACTTCCACTTGAATAAGCAGGCTACTCTAGCAGCTTACATAGTCCCCAAGAGTCAGGCATGGGTGAGGCACACACCTCCCTTTTGTGAAATGACCAAATTACCCTCTGTTACTAAATATTTGTTCCCTTTATGTCTCCTTCACTTGCTTACTTTCTTAACTTACCATTATACCCTTGAAACAAATATCTAATGCCACTCTCACCCTTTGATTTAATGGTTTAAAAGTATTGATCTCACTAAGCTTGTTTAATGAAAATTAACCATTTTTACAACATTTCCTCAAGTTTTTTTTTTTCAAAATTTTGCCTTGTTTTCTAATTTATTTTTACCACCTAATAAAATTCATTTCTTCATGTCTCTCATGGCCACATTAACATTCTCCAAGTGCATAAACGGGAAAATTTATATTAGCTCGTAGCTAGTTACAATTTTTATAAAGTATGCCATGAATGCCACTGTATGTGCAATAATGCAAAGAATGAAATAATAAAGTAAGTGGGGTTGGTTTTGGGTTTGGGATGCCACAAAACCCACTTGTCTTGGAATTATGAAGTTCGTATAGTTATTTTAACAAAAATATAAACAGAATGTATAGATTCCCTACCAACTTGTACGAGTTAAAATGAATTCCATTTTTTTAAGCAATAACTTTCAAAATCCCGTCTTAGTTTGAAGTTAATTAGAATATACCTCCACCCCATAATCCTACTATTAGTAATTAACAAGACAAAATAGCATTGAGTAGTGATTATCTATAAGGAATCTAGTGAGTGAAATAGGGTCCGATAGGTTGTAATACCTTGAAGGAATTTTAATTTATATTATGCATTTTTTTCTCATTTAGATTTATTTTTCATTGGCATTTTATAATAATTTCCATTTTGGAATTTGATTTATGATCCTTTTTGTTTTTCTAGTTAAGTTCTTTGCCATTGCTTTGGTAGAAATGACTCCGTTGGACAAGGACTAGAGCTTTTACAACCATCTTGGTTGACGAGTTTAACTCCTAATTCTTGAGTTATCCAATTAACTATCCCACTTTGGACGCGTTTGGTACGCAGGATAAGATAGGATAAGATAAAATTATCTTACCTTATCTTGCGTTCGGTACGTAGGATAAAAAACTGATACAGATAAGGATAATGATACATATCATGATCAAATTGGATAAAATTTCATGGGGGGGGGGAGGTGGGATTATTTTATCTAGGTTTCTATCAGAGTATAACTAAATTTTTTTAGACAAAAATACCCTCTATAAACCTGTAAGATGACCAAAATACCTATGCCTTGGATCATATACTTTTTTTGTGGACAAAAATGCCCTCATTGTAAACTTGATTTATTTTATCCCATTCCCTATTTCCCATACTGAACATAAGATAAAACTGTTCATCCAGGATAAATTGTATCCTACTTAATCCTTATCCTTCTCTCTTTCTCATGTCAACTATGTGTATGACCAAAGTAGCTATGTGCTTAAAAATTTGTGTCTGGGTTGAAGGGATGGGGCATATTGCCAATGTCACAATTCAACATTGGAGAATGTGAAGGGATACACTAGTCAATCCTAGCCAACTTAATAGGATAGTAAATAAAATATATTAGATTTACTAATTTTACAAAGATTTTGACAGAATTTTGCCTAAAAATTGAATAACCCAAAAGTATCATTAACTCGTAATCTATTATAATCATTTGTATAAACCACCAAATAACCATAGCATCCAGACTTAGCTCTTCTAAGACATATACATGATCTAAATAAACATAACGAAAACAATATATCGGTTGAAGGTAGTGGTGCACTCTACAGTTACACAAACCAAATTATACTAAAGAGCATAAATACATAACTACTAAAGAAAATGTCCACACACAACTATTGAGCCCACCCAATGAAAAAACTCCTCGATTAGTTGATAGACTTGAATCTGGAGCAAACCTAGAATCTGAAAAGATGGAATCAGAGGGTAAGTTGCAAGACTTAGTAAGAGATAAATATATATCTATGGGAAAATGAGACAAGTGTTTTCAACAAAAACATTTTTATGCCTTTCTAAACATAATCATAGTAACATTTTAATAAAATAATGTAAGTTGTATTGAAAAACACGTTCTATCAAAATCTATAATTCAAATTATTATTCAAACAGTATCACATAGGTAAATCCAATATATTATATTAACTTCTGAAATAATCATTTATTCAATATAAAATGTGGAAGAATTCAGTCCAACATTAATCAATGAACAATAACACATGAAGGGGTAAAGATAAAAAGAAACCATCAAAAGTTCTATTATGTCAATCCAACATGACAGTTTAGTACCGTCTCCTGTTAACTAAAGAATATGGTTCAACTATGTTGGCTCAACTACCATTAACTTCAATAAACATATCCTCTCATAAAATATTTGGTAATACTTTTTAGAATATAATAGATGTCTAGTAGTCTCGTTCAAAACTCCTTTAACAAAAATTGTAGGGCTCATAATACATATTGAAAGAAAATCTTAAAGATGCTTGGCAAGAGATTTAACCCAATCTTAACAATCACAGCGTTTTCAAAATAATTTTCCAATTTTTCTTAGTTAAAAATAATATTATATTCACCTTCTAAAAGATTTTCATTGATACATATAGTGAGATAAGAAAACATTTAGGACCTGAACCAAACGCTTTGACTTCTTATTTAATTAATGGAAAATAAACCTAGCTAAAATTGAACCAAACCCCTTAACTTCTTTAATTAAATCGAAACCAAACCCTTTAACTTCTTTAATTAAATCGAAACCAAATCTAACTTGTGATGTTCTGTTTTCGATTTTCTTGATTTGAACTTCCACCTCTACTAACACCTTCGAGCTACGCAACTAAACCTCCGAACTCTTTACCTCTGGTGAACTTTGTGTACAAATTTTCTTATTTGCATACTACTTGCTTTCATTTCTGTCCTTTTAAGCGGGCGAAATAAAACAAAAAGGTGGACTAGCGGGTTCTTACCTATACGAATCGAACACTGCTCCGTCTGCTGCGCGCCCAAATTTGAAATTCTGGCAACCCGTCTCTCGTCTCTTCGCTTTGGACATGCGGCAGAGAGAATGAACTTCAACGGAGCAGAAGATCAGCAGCTCTTCGAATTGGAGCCTTCCACAATCCTAGACTCCTCGCCATGCCAAATCTCGACTACCTGCTCACAAGGCCACAGCTCTTCCTCGTCCTCGAAACACTAGAAGGCGGCTCCATCTGCCTGCTCTGCCTCTCCAATCTCATCTCCAACCCTCGCTCTCCCACCGTTCACGTCTCTTACGCTCTCTCTCAGCTCTCCCAAGCCATCTCCCAAGCACCCTTCCTCCACGACCTCCTTATTTATCACCCTCACTTCCTTGTCTCTCCCCTCGTCGATGCCCTCTCCTCCTTTGACGACGAGCCCATCGCTCGCCAAGTCACCGATCTTGTCTCTCAGCTTTCCAATATAGCCGATGATTCGGTGTATGGTGAGTTCTTGGATCGGATCGCCAGTCGTCTCTCGTCCTCCACGTTGGCTTGGAGTTGCCGCCAGGTCTACACGGTATTGTTTCCGATGCTCCGCAGTTCCAATGCGTTTTTTATGTTTACATGCATATTCTTACTGTGTACTTTAAGTATGCTGGGAGCTCTGACTTCGCGTCCTTAGTGATTGAGAAAATATGATAACGAAGAATTTCTTTTTTTTTTTCAAATTCTAGGTATTTGACCTGCAATCTTGGTTTAAGGGAGTCTCTCCTTCCCTTTGTTGCATTCAGGTGTTTTCTGGTCAAGGAATTCGGTGGAAACGTAACACATAGGCGAAGGAGGCTTAGGATTAAATTCTTTTGGAGTTTTGAGAAAGAAAGGAAGTCCATGGAGGGACTAGGTGGGAAAATGCTTGCATTTTGAGAAGTTCGCTTCCCCTCCAAAGTGGGAGAAAGTGAAGGCAACGTAAATGTTGCTCTTATTACCAATTTATACTTACTGAATTAAACCAAAACAAAGATATGAAGATAAAATGCGTAGGGATGGAAGTCTCCTTTAAAATGATTTTTATGTAACTGAACATGGGGAAAGGGATGTAAACTATAATCCTATTAACTATTACATCATGAACAGAGTTCAACCATTTTTCTTCCCCTCACATTCCTGTTTTTGCCTCTCTTACTTATTACTTCATTTTATTTCCCTTAAATCCAAATCTTTTAGATCCTTGAAAGCATAATAAATTCTGAAGATACCATATATGTGAATATTATTAAGAACTTGGTTGCTGAGAAAAATAAAGGACTACAATCAGATGAGTCTAACTGCAATCTGCAAATTTGCCTATTGGCTGCATTAGTTTTTGTAGAAAATCTCTCATTTCTTAAAGGACCTCATACAGTCATGTACTGGTATGATACACAAAGCTTATTCAATAAACAAACGAGGAAAGCTGCAAAGCTATTTAATGAATCTGAAACCCAAATCTTCTCTTCTCAACAATAGTGACATAAATAGAGTTTGTTCATTTGTCTCATGATGGATATCAGCTGGTCTATTAAAACCAGTAATATGGTGAAAGCAGTCAGAGTGGATGGTGGCAAGACTTACTGAATTTCAGAAAGTGATGTCCCTGTAACGCTTTGTGAACATTTGTCCTATTTACTTACATGCAGCTTCATTGCCTTGGCATTCTACTGAGTCATCAGAAATATGATCCCTATCACCACATCAGTGACAAAGAAGCCTTCATTTTCAACCTTGTTGCTGGTCTTCAGTTTCCAAGGTAACAGCTGAAAGCAACATTATAGCTAGATATCTTCTTTCATGGTACACCGTACTGTATTCTGCCCATTTGTAAGTGTTCTTCATCCTTGCTGAGAACAGTGAAGAAATACGTGGAGAGATCTTCTTTGTCCTTTATAAAACATCAATGCTCCAGTATGCCAAGGAGGACAATGATACCATTGATCCTTTGTTTCCTTATTCTCCTAAGCTATTGCATCTCTCACTGGAAGCCCTCATGAAGACTGAGAGTGATGATGTTCGCTTGAACTGTCTAGGTCGGTCAACTTCTTCAAAATTCCCTTTTGCTCTTTCTTCTTTTTCTTGAAAAAGCTTTCTTCTTATAAGCTTAGTGGCGAGGCTTTCATTTTTCTTAAACTAAGTAAATTCACTACAAATGTGCGAAAGAAACATGCTTTATCACAAAGTACCATGGCTTCACGCTAATGAGATGCATGTGTGGCAGCAGTGGTTGTAAAATATACATCACAAAAACAAGGTCAGAACATGCATTCCATGTTTCTGTTGGGTGGTTAAAATCTACAAATCTTTGCTAATAGCATTATTTGGCAAGGTGTATTTTAGTTAGTAGTGTACAAGTAGTATCATAATCTGTAGTAGACTAGTTATTTCATTATTGCACTGTAAATACTATGAAACATGATTTGCATAATGGTTGTGTGACCTGCAATTGAAGGCAGCAAAAAATAGAGTCAGTTAAACATTTGAATTGCACATTCATTGTCCAAATGTGTGATATATGTGCTTCATCATGGCCAAACTACTATAGATCTATAAATTTCTTTATTTATTCATTCATTGTCTAAATGTGTAATATATGTTGTTCATTTCATATTATTCTTGGTAAAGTTGATGTTGAGTGAATCTTATTTGCAATAGAGACATTTATTTCTGTGTGCTATGACTTGTGTGTATGATATTAAAAACTTAAATAATAAATTTGACAGCCAAATTAAGTGCATCCAATATGTATCTTGTTTATTGCGGATGTATTGGACAATGGAGAGAGACATGTCCGAGAACAGATATGTTTACCCAAATAGAGGGCACGTGCTTCCTAGTGTACGTCACACCTGCAAATACAGTTATTTCTAAGTGCCAATTTTTATTCCTTCACATTCTATTGGCATATTTTTCATTTGTTTGATGTTATTTCATATATTTTTTTATTTGTTTGATGTTATTTATTTCCAATTCGCTATTTTCTTTTGTAGCCCTTCTGATTGTTCTCGCTCAGAGAGGGTCCTTTGAGAATGCATGTAAACATAACATGAACAGCGAGGTTTTTTGTCAAGATGACAATTTCAAGCAAACAACGGATCAAGTAATTGATGGGCCTCCTCTGAATTTCTTGTTTGCTGAGGCCATAAAAGGTCCACTGCTTTCTTCTGATAGCGAAGTGCAAGTCAGAACATTGGATTTAATCTTTCTTTATCTGTCACGGGATGGCAGTTCAGGAAACGAGAAGGCATTGGTGGAAGAAAACATTGCAGATTATGTATTTGAAATACTAAGATTGTCAGGTGCGTACAATCCATGAACAAGAGACACTATACTAGCTATTCATGAATATCGTATCCTCCCTTTCATATAGCATTCTTCTATGAAAATTTATGTGAAACTGGGGCAAATGGCAATTCTACATCTGTTAACCAACTTGTCTTAGATATTAATTTATGAAGTTACATGATGCTTCTTGAATTAGTCGATGAAGTTATTTAGAAATAACTGAAAAGGAAAGAGAGTATTCAACCTTGCATATGAATGCCAAATTTACACATTCGTAGATCATAGTGCCAAAGTAGACCTAGGAACCCTTCCTCAAATTTCAATATTCTGAAGTCACATTTTTTTATTTTTCCTCTGAATAAAGTATAAGAACGTTTGCAGGGTGCAAGGATCCTATTGTGACTTCTTGCCTCCAAGTTCTTGACCTTTTGTCAAAAGCTGAGCATGCCTTCAGACAAAGGCTTGCTATTGGATTTGCTACTCTGTTCCCAGTTCTGTATTATGTTGCTGGTGTTCCTTTTCACCCTGTTCAAGCTCCGACACTAAAGCTCATATGGAAATGCTTTTCACATTGTCCTGGAATAGTATCCACATCACACCTTGAAGAAATAAGCTTTACTGTGTCGGGGATGCTCAGAAAATATACCAATGGGGAGATAGGCATGCTTCCAGAAACATTCTCCATGGCTTGCTCTATCCTCGTTGCTATTATGAAATTTCCATCTTCTCCAGGGATTTCCAATTTCACAACAGCTGTTCAAGAGGCATCCAAGCATGCTATTTTGATTTGTACAAGCAACCATGGAAAGTATCCCATCCTCTTCATGCACTCTCTCTACCTACTGAAAGAAGCTTATGCATACAGTTGTCAGAAGGACTCCACCGGCTCCATTCAGATGGAATTGAGAAACTGCATTCTCAGTGTCTGTAAAACCAATTTATTGCCTTGGTTTGTGAAGGTCGTCAATGAAATGGAAGAGGACATTGTGTTTGGAGTATTAGAAACTTGTCATTTGATACTGCTTCAGGATTCTTATATACATGCTGTAGAATTTGCAAATATTTTGGTCACGTTATCTTGGTTTTGCTTTTCATTTGGATGTTTAGGTCTATTTCCAACAGAAAGGATGAAATGGATAGTCTATCAGATTTTCAGTTCAATTCTAGACATCCTTCTGGGAAATGAATTTGGTAAACCCATTAGGGATGCTGCTTTACATCTACCCTCTGATCCTACAGATTTTTTGTTCTTGCTGGGGCAGAAGAGTTCCAATAATTTAGAATTGCTTTCTTGTCAATCTGCTGTACTGCTGGTACTATATACGAGCTCACTGTATGATGATTGGTATAATATTCCCAGTAATCTATCTGAATTAATATTTATTTTTGTGGCTTATCTTTAATTCACTAAATTTCTCTTCCCGTAGGTTTGCAGATGAGAAGCTGGTTTTAGCATCTGTGGAGCAATATATTCTAGTTAACAGCGGTGAATTCCTTTATGAGGCTGTGGATTCAGTTCCAATGGAGTTGCTGATAAATCTTTACAGCCTATATAGGGGTCTCGCAAAGATGAGTTACCAAATCCCCTACAGCCCAGAGGCTGAAAGAATAATGTTCCATCTAATAAATGAAAATAAATGGGATTTGTCTTCAGCAAGAATTCACTTTAAATCAATGAAATGGTTATTCCAACAGGAGAAAATATGCAAGCCATTGTCCTGTCAGATCCTGAAGTTATGCCAATGCTTTTACTTATATGGAAACCCCATCCTCATGCATGAAAGCAGTGGCAAAAACATAGATATAAGGACAATAGCAGAACTAGCGGCATCAGAAGATAACTTTGTGGCAACACTCCTGGTATATGTGCTGAAAGAGCTTGTAGAAGAAGACGACCAGAAACCTGTAATTATTTCTGTATTGGGTACCATTGCAATGATTATTAACATATTTCCAGCTGCTGCTGACCAATTGTGCTTGCATGGGATCAGCACTGCAATCCAGAGTCTTTTTTATCATTTCGGACATTCTTCTCCAGAAATGTTCATGGTTGTCTCTCGGCTTACTTTTGGTATTCTACATTCAGTGCATTCAGTGTCACTTTCCGAGGACAAAGCTTGGCTTGCCATCACAATGAAGGTGAATATCTGACTTCTGTTGAAGTGAGACTTGCTTTTGTTTCTGGAATATTAACAGAAACTGCATTTTTATTGCAGTTGATGGACTGCCTGATTCCCACAGCTGCTGCAGATAGGTGGACTGAAGAAAGTCTGATAGTGATTGGCATTCTTTCCTTAATTTTGCACCATTCCACTAACAAAGCACTGGTAGAAGTTTCGAAGACCATACTTCTGAGTACTCCCTTGGTCTCCATAATTAACAACACGGTACATCTAGCCTGTTCAAAGGGACCTGCTCTAATTGACCATGAAGAGGGAACAAAAACAGGAGAAATTCTGTTATTTGTGCTTGTATTACACTTCTTTTCAGTACGAAGGTAAAGAACATCTACCAGATAATCTCGATATAACTCTGAAATTTTTGAAGGCTAATATTGTTGTTGCTCTAGTATGCCTGCTGTTTTACCAGGGATGGTGGATTGGTTATGTTTTCTTGATCAAGCCAATGGTTTGCCGCCATTTTCTTTCATAAGCATTTGTTGCAAGGACTTGTGCAGGCTGATCCATTTTGGTTCATCTCCAATCAAGCTGGTTGCTTCATATTGTCTGTTGGAGCTCTTAACAAGAATATCAAAGCAGCAAACGGAAAAATCAGATCAGTTAACCTGCAGCACTAAATGGCTGTTGTCTATAACAGCTGTTTTGGAAGGCCTAGTTTTTTGCAGTGACATCAACGTGGCCCTGAACTGTAGCTTCAGCTTATCAATGATTCTGGGGTGGGACAAGCTCGACATAGAGTTGAGAGCCAAGCAAGGAAAGAACTGGTGCAGGTTGATTGTAGAAGAGCTGGCAATATCCTTGGCAGTTCCATCTTTGGCCTCAAAATCCTTTATGATCCATCACAAGCCCGCAGTTCATGTAGTAGTTGCATTGCTAAAACTGCAGAAGGATTCTGACTGGTTGCATTCTGTTTTTGATGATTCTTGCATAGGAGGTATAATTAAAAACCTTTCAGCTAGCAACGTGAGTTCTGAGATAGTGCTTTTATTTAAAGAGCTACTAAATGCTGGCTACCTGAAAGATGAACATATTGCTAGTCTAAGTAGGGTATTCCAGGTGAGATTCATGTGCTCTCTTCCATGCCCTTCATTTGATTTCCTTCATTCAAGACCTGCAATAATCTCAAGAGGCAAAGTAAACCCTAAGCCTGAAGAAACTGACTCCTATTCTTGGCAATTACTATACCCTTCTTTGCCTGGTTTGCTGATCACACATACACACGCACACACATTTTGTTTTTGAACAATTAGTGCTCTGTCCTCAAACATAAATGGGACCCACATGCTTAGGAAAGTACAAAACTGCAACTATCAAGAGTTGTATGTATGCATCTAAGTCAGAACTTTCTCCTTTGATAATACAGGCATGCAGGAAATTTTGGTACACCAATGATTCTCAAGGTGCCAAAGAGGAGCATATGGAAAAGGTAATGGCCATCCCTGAAGATACAGCCATAGCCTGTCAGTTTCTTATGAAGATCATTTCTTCCCAAACATGTCTAGATAAGGATTCTAGGGACTGCACCTTGAAAGCAATAGATTGTTAGAGGAAATAGAACAATTCTCCAGAAATTTAGAGGTTGAAGATGGCTAAGGCAGTATTATAGATATGTAATTTTTACATTAATCTCTATTGGGTAAGCAATTGGCGACTTGGCATCATAGTGTGAGGTGTAATGACAGGATGATTACCCTTGCTTTTGTTGGTTCTCTATTGCCCTTGCATATCTTTTTCCTGCTAAGTTGCTTAAATACATTGGATTTCCTGGATGAAATAATGAAAACAGGGAAGAAAAACTATGTAGCATATCAAATTAATTCCAGCTTGTGGACGAAACTAATTAGAGTGAACTTCAAATGTAGCTTTAGCATTAACAAAGACAAGAAAATCTTTTTCGCGGCAGAAAGCTAGTAGTCTACTATTATTAAGACCTCTCTTACATCATTAAGCAACTCTATTGCTCTTCCATACAAGTAGCACATGGTTGCATTGCCTCACACAATTCATATTAGTGGAGAGTAAACGGGTCCATGACTCCATGCCTACTAGGTGATAGAGGAATCTTTTAATCAAGTTAGATCAAGGAGTCACTTAAGTGGAATGTTATCACTCAATTCTTTGTAGGGCTAATAGTGGAGCAGTTTTAATTCAAATCTAATCTGAATTTGATCTCATTATTTAGGATATTTAATCAATAAAAGATTTGATAGACATGATTCGATTATAAATATTCATATTTCAAAATAAATGAAACAAATATAGATTTTATCTAATTTGATCTGTTTAAAATTTGAATTTAAAATATATATATATCTTTATATAGTATATGTGCATATAATATATACATATATATATATATATCAATATAGACTTGATTTATTAAACTTTAACTAATAAATTATTTTTCTTAAAAATAGAAATTAGAAACATACTTCTATTTTTTTAAAAAAACAAAAATGTAAAATATATATATATATATATATTGATGGATTAAATGTAATTGTTATATATTACCAGTAAATCAGTCTCAAATCCAAAATTTGTAGTGGATCAAATGTAATTATATTATACTTTTAATTTTTAATTATTTATTAGTTCATTTTTTTAAGAATTTCTTATTTCAGTTTTGAATTTTTTTTTAAAATATAAAATAATAAAGTATAACAATTCAATAATTCGGATTTAAATTATTATTTCATTTATCGGAGTTTGTTAAGATTTGGATATAATAGTATTGAGCACATACTTTAGAAGATTTTGAGTCGGATTTGAATATAGTGTATCACTATCAGATTCAAATATGAAATTACTATAATCCAACCTAAATCTGACTCACTAACCAAGCTAATTCTTTATAACTTAGAGCGAGAGCATATTGACAAAAGTAGGAAGATGGCTTTCAGAGAATTAAAAGAATATTCCCCGTTTTTTTATTTTTTTCTTCTTTTTTTGTTATTATATTGCATGCTACATAATGGATTTCTTGTCCTTTTTTGAAACGGAGAGACTTTAACTATTTCCCTTTTATTGCTTGCACATGTTTTACGTTTAATTACTTCTAAATTTGATCACATGCGAAATCATTTGATCTTAATGTGTTTTATACTTCATTACGTGGCCTTGGCTGGTGTTCAAGCAAGGGACAAAGATAATTTGACAATAAATTACATGAAAAATGCTATTGGCTTTATGAAAATACATATGCGCAGGTTGAAGGTTGAGGGAACAAAATGGATCCAAAGGTTTCATAATACCATCGTCTCATAAATATTGACAAACAAGCTTCATATGTTTCGTGAGGCCATATTTCCAAGGTTTTATATTCCATTTTCCGTTAAAAAAAAACCCATATGTTACTTGTTTGGTACTTGAAGTTCTCGTCCACGGCAGATCTGCCCCTAGATGAGATTGAGATTCACCTAGGACTCTGCAAAAACAAATTGGTGGACTATCACGTAATTGAATGGCTAGTCTTATCCACGTTAAAGGATTATGTAAATCTAAAGAGTTTAGAGGTAATATTTGCAAATTGTAATCAAGCATTGTACCAATTTTTAAAAATTGGAATAGACTAGGGGGTCAAACAAGCTTAATTGCCGATTGGTCATTATTATTGATTTTGCTTTCATTAAAAATTGATAAAAATGAAAAAATCGTGCTATTCTATAAAAAACATGTTTGAAATGATGGCCTAACCATTTGGACTTGTGAACCGTTTATGGTTCAGTAAACTGAAATGATTTGAAATGTCTTAATTCTATTCTGCTGTCGACATAACACCAATGTTGCTGATAAGCTTTTCTCTAATTCTCCGTTCATGCTCTGCTTCCTTCATCTTCTTCTCTCCATTTCATTTATCTACTTTAAGATTCATTCATTCCCTTCTAATGCTTCCTTGATCTTGTTGGCATGCTATGGTGTTAGAATAATGCCCTATAAGCCAATTGAATTGACGTTTGATCTGTTCTTGTGAATCAGTCTTATTAGTTCATTCAATGTCATTAATACTTGTATATTGGAGTCATTTTCTTCTTATATATGAGTAAATTCTGTATTTAGTTGAAGCATTTAGATCACATATAGTCACGAGATTATGTTGCACATAACATGATAATCACAAGATATACCTCTTTGGCTATGATTTTAAAATATTTCAAGTTATAAAATTTTTCAAAACAGGTATTAACTAAGATGCACACTCATGATGCATGCATCTAATATGAGGGTGCTTTATTTCATGAACGATTGATATTATTAACACTAATGCACATGAGTGAGTACTTGGAAGGGACCAAGTTCACTAAACTATCTCAATTAGAGTATTTCGTTGATTCTATTCGTATTGAATATTATCTATGTTTACTCTATTGCTCTAATTGATCCTTAGACTTGAGATTCCAAAATAACCTTGTATGTAGACTCTTACATTTTGTTATATTTACTACTAATTTTTTGCATTCATAAGATAGGCCACAAATGGATTTTCATCGGAGATAAGTTGTTTATGTATGAAAATTTGTGAGAACCAAAAGAGATTCTATTACTCATTTAGATGAATCGGTGAATCTCTTATATTTTCTTTGCTAATTGGTTTGAAATCCTTGGTCAAGATAAATGACAAATAATTTTCTTAAATTAGTCATTAAATTAATTATAAGGAGGAGATATATAGCTAATAAGATTGCAAGGATGCCAACTTCATTTCGAGTCCTAAATTTTAATTGGGAGATAAATTAATTGAAGTTATTTGTATGCCAAACATAAGTAAAAATGTTTACAGGATTACTTTCACCTTTTCTAAGTATTAATAGTGATGTTATTAAATATATACTATAGATTGTGTGCAGTTTTGAATTAATAAGATTAATTCAATAGTGATTAATTAATTGGATTAATTAATCAGAATAATTATTTATTTGTTTAACAAATCACAAGAGTTGTGGAACCATTAGTAGTTAATTGATTAACTTGAGAGGTTACACACAAAGTCAAATAAGCTTATATGAGATTATGACAATTTATCTAATTGTTGGATAAGTGAATTAATTAATTGGATAAATTATGTAAGATTTAATTAATTTAAATTGATTAATTAAATAAAGACTTTATTTAATAAAAGTTAGCTCAAGTTGCAAAACAGTTCAATTGATTGAACTCTTAAATTAATTAAAATATTTTCATTAATCAAGTTCAAACGAGAGTAATAATTAATTAGTTTAAACTTTTTTGGGTTTAATGGAACTTTAATTTGAATTAAAAGTCCTAGCTCAAGTGTTTAGCTAAATAACCTAAGCCCACGGAAGATCTTATGAATTTTAGGGCTTGAGGAAGCTTACATGGGGATTTGACAACCCAGGTGCATAAAAAGATTAATGGCACTTGTGAGAAACTCTAGAAACTCATTAGAATTAAAATATTTTCTCCCCTCTCCCCCCCCCCCACCGGCGCACGGGGGACAACACTCTCAATCCCGTTCATTGAGTGAGCTGATTTTTAAAACATTGCATTGCATAACATTTCAAATGTTTCATAAAATTTTAAAAAATTATACAGAGAAATGTTAAAAAAAAAATTATAAACAAAAATTTTAAAAAATGATAGAGAAAATTTTAGAGATAAAAGGTGAAAGAAATTAGAGAGATAGTTAAAAAGTGTTTTAGGATAAAAAATTTTGGGAGACAAAATTAAATTTGAATATCAAACAAGTTACTAAGTTTTGTTAGAGCAACTTACTCTATCACAATTGAACCGAGCAGCACTGAGGCACTGCATTAAGGCCACAACTAAAGCCACCTATATGCTGTAATATGGACCACTTTGTTATTTCTGTTATTTTTCAATTATTTCTTTTTATTCTATTATTCATTTTTGTAACCAACTGGTACACGTGTATATATTTCATTCCTTATAATGGTCCGTGTCTGTATAAAGAGTAGGTTCTTTACTCATGCTCATGCTTCTACAATGTATATATGTAATTTGTTACAACATTGTTGTAGATTGATTATTGAGGCAATATACATCAAATTTCCTTCATTGCCGAGCTTCTTTCTTTCTTGCTATAATCTGCATTCTTCCTGGTTAGAATCCTTACATGGTATCAGAGCCATTGTAGGACCTTCGTTTACTCTCTTGATTTTCCATCTTTCTTTCTGCTGCTTCAAATGGCCTCAAACACCTCCAGCTCTCCTCAAAAAGGAAGAGAAGGAGTTTCTACCACAGGAACTCAACTATCTACTTTTTCTCTGCCTCAAATCACTTAAATGCCCAACTTCTCTCAAGCTCCCTCAATTATAGTTGAAGAAGGTAACTATATGGTCTGGAAAAACCAGCTACTGAATGTTATTTATGCGAATGGATTTGATGGTTTCATCATTGGAGAAGTGTCTCAACCTCCCAAATTCTTGGATTCGGAATAGCGAACAAGGAATCTTGAATTCATCACATGGAATTGGATAAACCGATTGATAATGTTGGCTCTATGCAACCCTATCTCCCAAACCTTTAACGTATATTGTTGGGTGGACCACTACACATAACATCTGGGAATCACTTCGACAAAGGTATGAATCTGCAACAATAGTAAGGGTCACGAACCTTCGTGTTCAGCTGCAACAGCTCACCAAAGGGGGAGATTTAATAACGCAATACCTAGGGAAACTAAAGAATCTGCTTGATAGCCTTGCTGTAGTTGGTGAACTGGTGAGCTATCGAGATCACCTAGCCCATCTTCTAAAGGGTCTATTGGTGGAGTATGATCTAGTCATCATCTCCGTTTACAATCATCATGACCAGCTGAGTATTGCAGAGATACAGAGCCTCTTACTTTCCTATGAGAATCAACTTGAGAAACGTTCAATGGCAAAGTCAATCACACTGCCTCAAGCACAGCTAAGCTCCCTTAATCTTGGATCAAAGAATTCTCGAAGAAATTTTTAGAAGACTGACAAGTTTTAGGCGTCGGCACAAGCTGTGCAGTCTCAGGGGCAACAATGGTGCCCTACACCGCGTGGGCCTCAATTCTTTAGGCCTCAGTCCTTTGGGCCACAACATAGATTGTTGGGTCAAAGCCCTCAGCTTACTTATAGTCAAAAAGGTCCACGAGCCAACAACCAAAAAGGCCAAGTTAAGTGCCAGTACTATTTAAAATTGGGCACATAGCGGCCTAGTGTTATCACATACTCAACTTGCAAGCCTAAGTTTCACCAGCCCAAGTCCATTTCTCATTTAACTCGGATCCATGTCTTTACTCGACACCAACTCGCCCAACATCTGACTCGGGTAATCTAGGGCTCAATTCCCCCTTTCTTTTGTCTGATTCTTAGAGAGCTTCTAACAATGGAGGTCGACTCTCTCAACTGGATGAATGGTTTCTCGACACAAGGGCGATACACCATCTTACACCAAGTCTCACAGGTATGTCTTTTGCCTCCCCTTATCATGGTAAGTCAAAGGTAATGGTTGGCAATGGTAGTTTAATTCCAAACCACCATATAGGTTCTAAATCTCTAAATCTTAAATCTAATCCTATCTTTCTCAATCACATTCGTCATACTCTTCTTATGACAAAAAATTTGCTAAGTGTGTCTCAATTTTGTCATGATAAAAATGTATCGGTTGAATTTGATACTTCCTCATTCCTTGTTAAGAATCGGATGACTCGTCGGCTGTTGCGACGAAGGAGCCACGAGTTGGGGCTATACTAACTCATCTGCCATTCAGAGCCTACCATTCATGGTCACAAAGCTACGATTCCTTTGTTCTTTACTTTTCTTGCTTATGTTAATCCTACAACCTTTAGTGCAAAATGTCTGAATGATGTTCCTACTTGGCCTGCATGGCTGGGGCATCCCAACCTTGGTGTTTTGTTAAAATTGTCTAGCTCTTGCAACTTGGATATGTCACATATTAATGAATATGATGTTTGTTCTACTTTTATCTGATCAAAACATCATAAATTGCCCTATTCTCTTTCTAAAAGTAGAGCTGCTAAACCATTTAACCTAATTCATGCTGATATTTGAGGACTAGCCCCAATCAATGGTGTAAATGATTCTATACATTTTATGTTGGTAGTTTATGACGATACTAGATTTACCTGGATACATTTTCTAAGAAGTAAAGGACAAACCTTACCACGATTAGATCCCAATTGAGTTGTTATATAACAAAAGACTTACATATGATTCCTTTAAGATCTTTGGTTGCTCTTGCTATCCTTTTTTGAGACCCTACTCTAAACATAAACTAGAAAACATATCAAAAAAATGTGTGTACTTGGGACATAATCACTTTCACAAAAGGTTATTTGTGTCTAAATAGATCCTCAGGAAAAGTCTGTGTATCCAAAGATATAATTTTTAATGAAAGCTCATTTCCTTATCAAACAGTTACTCAAAAAACTGAAGAGCACATTCAGCTTCAACCCCATAATGTTCTACTTCTAGTTATCGTACCAGGTTATAGTTTATGCTTACAAATCCCTTTACACACAAAAACTCTAAACCAATTCAGTACTAGTCTGATTACACACAGTCTCCAAATTCACCCCAGCAGCCTACTCACTCAACATTTATCAATTCAGCCAACACTTCTGTTTCACACTCTTTTTTTTCTAAGGATTTAAACCTACAAAATGAACTACATTGGCCTTCACCTATTTTAGAAGCTTTGTAGGATAAAGGGGTGGAATAAGAATGTAATACTCATCATATGATAACCAGATCCAAGGATAGGATTTTCAAAGCTAAGGTTCTTCTTGCTATTCCTACTGAACCTAGGAATGTTTACAAGGCAAAAACAACCAAAGCCTAGTCTAATTGAATGTAGCAAGAACTTAAAGCTTTAAAACTAAATAATACATGGGATCTTGTGCCTAGAGAGAAATCTCATAAAGTAATTGGCTATAAATGGGTGTACAAAGTTAACCTTAAAATAGATGGGTCTTTTGAAAGGTGCAAAGTAAGGTTAGTTGTAAAAGGGTTTCATCAAACACCCGGAATTGACTTTACTAAAACGTTTAGTTTTGTAGTTATAGTAACTACATCAGAATTGTCCTTGCCCTGGCTGTATCTTTTAAATAGCAAATCAGACAGCTAGATATTCATAATGCTTTTCTGAATGGAGACCTTAATGAAACTGTATTCATGTCTCAGCCAATCAGATTTGAGGACAAGGAATACCCTGACTATGTTTGTAAGCTAAAAAAGGCAATCTATTGTTTAAAACAAAGCCCACGGGCCTAGTACAATAAGCTAAGTTGTTGTCTAATAAAATGGGGTTTTAACAACTCAAAAACTAATGCCTCTATGTTTTATAGCCACTCATCTGGACATTTGACTATCATCTTAGTATATTTTGATGATATACTCATAACAAGCTCTAACCAGTTAGCTATTAAAGACATCTTAAAGAAACTCAACAGTCTGTTCTCCCTTAAAGATTTAGGAAACATATCTTACTTCTTAGGCATACAAGTAATTCAAAGGGGAGATACATTGCACTGTCATCAAGGTAATTATGTAAGAGATCTTTTAGATAAAACTTGCATGGTTGATTGCAAACCAATCTCAACTCCAATGACTCCAAGTGTGAATCTATCTTTGTATGATAGGGATAAGCTTACTAATCCCACAAAGTACAGAAGTATAGTTGGTGCACTGTAATATTGTACCTTAACTAAACCTGATATTTGCTATGCTGTGAATAAAGTTTGTCAGTTTCTGCATGCTTCTACAACTACACATATGCAAGTTGTTAGAAGAATCTTGAGATACTTGAAAGGAACTGTATGACATGGAATTACTTTTTTCAGCTAATAACAATCTTACTATTACAGGGTATACTGATTCAAATTGGGCAAGCTGCCCAAATGACCAAAAAAGCACAAGTGGATATTGTATTTTCTTGGGTTCCAACATTATTTCTTAGGCTTTTGGTAAACAGAAAGTGGTGTCACGTTCAAGCACTGAAGCAGAATATAGAGCTGTGGCAAATACCTCTGCAAAAATCACTTGGATAGAATCTGTTCTAACTAAGCTCAGAATTCAGTACAGCACTCCTCCACTAATTCTATGTGACAACATGAGTACTGTACACTTATCAACTAATCCAGTCTTGCATGCTAGGATAAAACATGTCGAAATTGACCATCATTTTGTTAGAGACAAAATAGTCAATGGAAAACTCATTGTTCAACATGTTCTATCTTCAGAACAACTTGCAGACACCCTTACAAAGCTTGTCTCTACTCAGATATTCCTTAATCTTAGGAACAAGTTGTCATTCCTCTATTGTCCTATCAGCTTAAGGGAGAATGTTAAAGCAACTTACCCCACCACAATTGAACTGAGTAGCACTGGGGCACTACACTAAGGCCACAACTAAGGCCACCTATATGCTGCAATATGGACCACTTTGTTATTTTTGTTATTTTTCAATTATTTCTTTTTATTTTATTATTCCTTTTTGTAACCAACTGGTGCACGCGTGTATATTTCATTCCTTGTAATGGTCCATGTCTGTACAGAGAGTAGATTCTCTACTCATGCTCATGCTCCTATAGTGTGTATATGTAATCTATTATAGCATTGTTGTAGATCGATTATTGAGGCAATACACATCGAATTTCCTTCGTTGCTGAGCTTCTTTCTTTCTTGCTATACTCTGCATTCTTTCTAGTTAGAATCCTTACAAGTTTTAAGTCAACTTATGATATATGTTGTTCAACTAATTGTCAAAAACTCTAATTTAAACTTATGATATTTGGTGCCAAATTAATTGTGAAATACTCTAATATAAGCTACTAAGAAGCCGATGTATAAAAATTTAAAAATTTATAATTTAGAGGTTATCAAACACTTAGTCAACAGAATGAGTTGATTATGCTATTTTAATATTGGATATTTAGAAAATCTTCCCCCACCCCCAAAAAAAAAAAAAAAACTCTTGTTGCAACATGCTCTTAAAAAGTCAATGTTTAAAGTTACAGTTATTTAAGAAAAAAGGTTTGTAGTTGCTTCAATACAATAGCGTTATTTTAATAACAATGTTACAATGGATATGATATCATATTACATGTTTGGATAAAGTTAAGTATTTGTTGCAATATTATTTGTGTGGGTGGGATGTTCTATTGTTGGTAAAGTTAAGGTTAAAGGTCACATGTATAACAGGCAATAGAAGATGGATAAAGCTTGATTTACGAGTTGACAAATGAACGCCAGACATGATCTACGAGACAAACACATCGCATTATCAACCTTACACAAGAAATTCAACAAAAAAACATTTATTTAGGTCAAAAATAATCATAAATATTTGATAAATCCTGGCCATTTTAGCTCTTAAGATATGAATAAAAATAGATTTTATCAACTATTTACTTGAATATTTACTTGTGCTCAAGCAAATAAAACAAAATAAAATTCTAGCTCAATAAACTTTGCTTGAATCGTTTAAGAACACATTGCACCAACACACACATGAACACTTCTTCATTCAAAACTTCAAATGTAAGTGGATTAGCCAATCACAAATCATAAGCAAAGCATCCTAAAAAGCTTTATGCAATTAAATAACATAATGACAACTAAAGTAATGCAAACTCAAAATGTCTCCTTTTTCCAGCTTCTGTACACAAACTATAAATAAATGCAGTCCTCAAAATTTATGAGACTTAATGGCTATAGTGGGACTAATGGAAGATTAGATGCTAATAAAGAAAAGGAATCATATGTATTTCAACAAAAGAGAGAATTTGATCACAACGTGGAAAGCAAGAATTACACAATAAGTACAATTTGTATCATCATCTAAGAAGGCATGCACCTTTTTCTTTTTTGGACTTAGGCAAGTAGTGCATAGTATCCCTTATCGCTTTATTTTCTTTTCCATATATTTTAAATGTTGACTACATGACTTTTAATATACTATCCCAATGACAACCCTCCTAATGAGTTTTTAACCTATGACTTCTGGTCCAATTAACCCAAGACAATGGATGCTGAAACACCCTTGAATCTACTAGATCAAGCCAACTAATGACACAAATGTACCAGATGTACCACATGTACATATTCACACAAGCATATTATATACAATTACAAATAACCTGAATACTAATACTTAAAGCTTTAGAATATTATTGCCTTCATGAATTTTTAGCTCACCATCCACGATAAGCAACTTATGCACATTTGCCCTTGATCACTTGTACATGTAAGATTTTAATTCTCACTCACCACATATTCAACAAACTCTCTAACAACTGGATCATGATAGATCAAAACAATAAAATCATCTCATAACAGCCACCAGGAGTTCAAACGATTAATTGGACAATTGATAAGGGCAATTATTCTTATTGGCTTTCATAATAGGCTCAATAGGGCATGATGAATAATATTTGGCAATAAGCAAAATTGCTCAAATAGAACAAAGAACTTATTTATCTCATCCCCTAGTCATACAAATACCATAAAATTAGCTTCAAGGAATCAATTGACCAAGTTCTAGAACTTAAATAGAAGAGTCTCATTATGACACATAAATTGCATACACAGTCTCTAAAATACAAAGCAAAACCTTAGCTATGGTTATTTGCATGAAAAATTTTAAAATTTCTCACTTTTCAAAAATTCTACAAAAATCATCCTTTTTCTCAAAAATTTTAATTCTTTTCCAAAATACCCTTACCCCTACACTTAAATGAAATATTATCCTCGATGTTTAAAAATTATGCACATAAAAGACAAGGGAACTCCCTAAATTTATCTCTTGTTGAAATCTTAATAGGTACAATCTTCACATTCATTCCCACACTTCAAGCCCAATACCTGAAAGCACAATCAAAAATAAGAGCTTCATGATATGATATTTGCCAAAAAAAAAGGTAATACAAAATTCAGCTTAACTAAAATAAAATTGAAGTAGTAACAAAAACAAAAATAAAAGCAAAAATAAAATAAACGAACAAAAATAACAAAATTGTGACTACGACTGGGAGAGAAGCTTGAAATCATTTGCTTGACTTTATACAGTTCAATTGCAATCTTCATCCTACACCCTTTCTATCAATGACTAAGCCATATGAAAATTATGGGATTGAAAAGAGTGCATACAACCAGTACATAGGATAGGCTTTAGCTTTCTCAATCTTTAGAGGGTTGGTAATGTTTTTCAATTTGTTATCCTCCATCATGATTATAGCCTCCTCTATGCCTCAATTCCAAAATTTTCCTTTTTCTCTATCTTAGCATTCTACACTAAATTAAAAATAAAATCACTAGATGAATTATAAATATCAAATTCATCAACTACAACAACTATGAATATCTCATCAAAATCATTTTCAAGAAAAATATGAGAATTATTAATTTCAAAGTTAGAAAGAGGATTTAAAAGGTAGGAATTTCTACAATTGATTGGTTGCATTTGTTTTGATTCTTCAGCATTTTTCTTTTTCTTTTCCTTAGAAACTACAAGATTATTTTCATAGTTCTCTTCATTTGCATTGGTGGTTTTAGCTCCTTTTTCTTACTTTGAATCTGTAGCATTTTCCTTCTTATTTTTTGCTAAATCTATAGGTTTTTGGCAATCGCCTTCTCTTACTCTTTTGAAGCATCATTGTTATGCCATGTTTCTAAATTTACAACTTTACACTCTTGGCTCTTTGCTTTTGGTTGCTAAAACTCCTCTTTATCCACAATTTTAGAATTTGTAGCTATGTTTCTCTCTAATTTTGCATCAACTTGGAGAACCTCTAAATCTTCAACTAAATTCTTGCCCTACTCTTCCTTTATAATTGACGTAATCAGATTCTCTTTCTCTATTTCTTTTCACTTTTGAAACTTCTGAATATGTTGAAGGTTTTGGTGCTACTGAAATTTTTTAGAAAGGCTTGTATTATTGATCCTAACTAAGTCCAGCTGAAATTGATGTTGTTCTTGTTGTTGCTCTAAAACTATTCTAGCAATCTACCTTATTTGTGCTTCCTTGTTTCCGAATCTTGCCTCTCTATCACCAAAATTTACTTTTGTTTTGCTTATGAATTTTGCTAACATATCTTCCAAATATAGATTTTCTTCGGCAAGTAGCTCCTATTCTTGTAATTGTTGGATTTTTTTTTGACTGATATAACTTGACTTTGTGCCACTAATGAACTTTTCTATCATGTTTTCCAAGCATGGCATTTTTTGTGCAAGACTTCTTCCCATGGCTGAAATCCAACTAGTTGTTGCCTCTATGCATTCTAGCTCCATGACGTTGGAACAATTCGTCTCACTAGTATTGTACATGTTGCCATAGGGGGTGTTCTTATTGGAATATTAAAAATAAAGTTAATATTCTCATAGGAGGATGGCTCATAGAAGTTACTAAATTAGCATTCATGACTCTGGGTGATTTTCTCCACAAAATTCATTGGCATATGATGGTATATCTAATGCCAAGCCATCTATCCTCCAATTCATAATTTCCATCTTTCTAGCAAATTTTTGCAAAAGTATTTTCATTGTAAGCTCCTCTTACGCCTCTTGGATCACTTGATTAATGTTAATAATTTTCTTCTATCTTCTCCAACAATTTCCCTTTCTCTATCCTTTGTTATTGACCCCTCTAAATCCTATTGTTTGATAATGTTAATGCTTTTGGTTCTTGTGCACTTTAAAGCTTTGATGTTCCTTGATTTGGCTACATGATTCCCTTGACTCCAATCAACAATTTAGTTGTTGCCATTGTAGCCAATAAAAGCTATTACAATGCCAATGAAATTGTACAAACAGGTGAAAAAATAAAGGTGAAATATTCCCAATTTAACAAGTTAAGTGGAAATGAGATGTATGCGCAAACGATGTTCGACAACGGTGTCAAAAACTTGATGCGGACTCAACTTATCGTAATCAACCAAGTAGTCCATGAGTATTGTTCCCAAGAGAATTGTTTTCAGCTCAAAAGCAATTTCAACTCAACTATTACTATTAATTGAGAAAATTCAAATTCCTTTAAATTTTAAAGATGACCAGATTACAAACTAAAGTTTAAACAAAATCTAAATTTTAATTAAAAAATGATAAGAATAAGCAAAGGTAGCACTATAATTGAGATAGAAAATTCGAGATTTGGGCAGAAATTAGAGGTTAGACTTCACTTCACCAATTTAATGCTTCTCATTATGAATTGATTAACTAAGGTTCTATGTGATGGTAGAATAACACAATCAACTTATATTTGGATTAGATTAACTACCTTTGAAACTAATTAAGTCCAAACATCTTATATCCAAATCAATTCTAAATTTAACAATTTCAAGAGCATCAAGATTGATGAAATCTCTTACAGTTATTAATCTTATCAGATCAACCTAAACTAACCATACAACTCATGCCAAGCATAACTTCCGCACAATATAAATTGCACTATATGTTATATTGACTACATTAATCATTAGGTTATCTCAAATAACAATAAGTGATTGATCAATTCTACAAGTTTAGATTGTCACCAAGTTTGTATTGTCAATCAACTATAGATAGCAGTGGGCTCATTAACACATAATTACACAAAATCCTAATATAGTATCTACTAAAACACTAGATTAGCATAGACAAACAATGTTATGAAAAGCTAGTATTCCACATAATCATTAATCAAAAGCATAATCAATTGGTTTAGTTACATCATCCCTAACATGTAAAATCAATTCATAATGCTACTCAATAAGCTCATCATTGATTCAATAGACACTGTGGGGTTCAACAAATAGAAAAAGGAAACGAAAATAGTAGCAAGAAACAAAGAAGAAGAAGAAGAAGAAGAAAAAGAGTGTCTAATTAGGGATATCCTTTGTACTATTTTAGCCGTCAAACTACAACTCTTGCCAGCATTGATGTTGGCTTCTTCCTCTAATTATTCACACACTCAGTGTAGGATGACTATCAAGGTTGCTCTCTTGGTTACTTAACTTCCATTACATAAATGATTTAGAAGCAAGGTATATGCTTGTAATTAGTAAGGAATTAAGTGAAAAGAATAAAGTGACAGATGCTATATACCCTTACATATATAAGCCTCTAAATATGTACTAAGTAGATTTGTTCTTGGGATAAGAAAACTTTTGATGTTTCTTACCTTATTTTAGAAAGTCAATAATAATGAAGAAAGAAATCATTTTATAGCAAATCAATGTACCTCATCCAAAAATATTGGGAAAAAAGTATATAAAAAATTTAGAAAAATTACCAATAGGGTTGGCTTGGTTAAAATATTAACCCAAAGGGTCACAATAAAA
This sequence comes from Thlaspi arvense, assembly GCA_911865555.2. NCBI lineage: Eukaryota > Viridiplantae > Streptophyta > Magnoliopsida > Brassicales > Brassicaceae > Thlaspi > Thlaspi arvense. Next base: position 45,781 of record CAJVSB020000009.1, on the reverse strand, counting down.
AAATATTTGGAAGGTTTAAAATAAAGTTTTTGCTTAGTTAAGGTGATTAGATTTTCTAGAATATCTTTTCACTTACAAGCGCTATCAATAATTTTACAAGTATACATGTGTTTTTTTACAAAAATACATCTGTAATTTTATAAACATCCATGTGTTTGTTTATAAGAAAATGCGTCTATAATTTTATAATTATACATCTGCATTTTTACAAATTTGCATTTGTATTTTTACACGCATTTATTTGTTTGTTTACAAGTATGCTTATAAAAAACACAAATAAGTGCATGTAAAATTACAAATACATATTTGTAAATAAATAGATGAATGTTTGTAAAATTATATATAAGTGTTTATAAAATTACATAGACATTATTATAAAAATACAGTTGTATTTTTATAAAAATATAGATATATATTCATAAAATTATATGTGGTACTTATAAGTAAAAGAGTATTTTGAAAAATCAAATTACCTTAATTGAGAAAAAATTTTATATTAAACCTTTTGGTTAATATTTTAACCAAGTGGATGTTATTGATAATTTTTCCTAAAAAATTTAAAAGTGAAGCCAACAAGATTATAAATAAATATGGACTACAACATGTATCTACACAACAACTAAATAAAAAAATTACAAAAAAATACATGCTAAATTTGCTTAAGTGTGAAACTTGTCCCTCATTAATGAAAAAAACATAACATAATAATTGAAGTAAAAACAACAAACAAACCAAACATGAGCACCTCTGAAGTGGTTCCATTTAGCTATTCCAAACTCATTTCATTTAGTTAGGTTGGTCCAGTAGGCTTTGGAGCATAAAGTAAACCGGTAATTAATGACAGACAAATTACTAAATTTAAAAAACAAAAACTAACATTTTTAAAATCGATTCTAAGTCATTCCAGAGCCTACCGGGCGAAGGGCTCGCCGCTCAAATTGGACCATTGCGCTCCGCGGGCACTTGTCTTAGCTGGTTAAGTTTCTTTCGAGTTACTTTCACTTCAAAACCCAAAACCCAAAACCCCTGATCCCTCGTTTTTCCGAGAAAATTATGAATTTCTTCGACCCCAGCGACTCTCAACCGCTGCCCAAGCCTCCACACGTCATCCTCCAACAATGCGTCTCTGACCTCCAACGGCACTGCTCCAGCTTCTTCCACCACCACCGGAGCAACCACCTCGCACTCTTCAATGTCCCTCTCTTCCAGCCTAGCCCTTCTTCCTTAAAAACCCATCTTGATAGCACCCTCTCAAATCTCCACCACCATGCCAAACAAGCAGTCGAAGCTGGGTTTTCGAGCTTAGGCTTCGGCTTAGGCTCCGGTTCTTCTAGAAAAAACCCGGCATGGGCTCGAATTGCCCAAAACAACAGCTCTGGTGGACTTGCCATGATAACGGAAGCCATTGAAGAGCGCTTGGCCGGCGTCCCCGTGTACGCCCTCAGCAATTCTTCCCAGGAATTCGTGTTGGTGTCGGGTGTACACACAGGAAAATCTCTTGGGTTGTTTTGTTTCAATGAAGATGATGCTAATGCTCTTCTTCAACAGATGAAATCCATGGACCCCGGAATGCGCGACGGTTCAAAAGTGGTGGCTGTGGCTCTTAACAAGGTAACCCTTTGCAGATTTACTTTTATATTGCGGGACAAGTTGGCCCTTATCTTTCGAGTCATGGTTCATAAGCAATAATCTAAAAGAAAGTGAATCATAACGAGTTGTTATCATTATAGGTTTTTCAACTTAGGCTTGATGGCGTGGCCTTCAGGTTGATACCGGAGTTGTCCCAAATCAAGAATGCAATCAAGGTGAATCACTAATTATTATTATTATTATCTTCATTAACTTTTCATTTCAGTTTTGTAGATTGGGTGCTTAAGTTAAAATGCTTTTGTGAAATTTGATGCGCAAAATATTTTGACCTTTATTGATCATTTCCCTTAAAAGCATTGAATCCCAGTTATAAGACAAGTGGAAAAGATAGTTCTTTACAAGCTTTGCCCCTTAACTGACATAAACAGCCTACAAAACATGTATTTTTGTTGCTCGTCTATGATTTTGGTCTAAGGTAGTGAGAGCTTGTTAGTAGTGAACTGAGAAACTGAAGGAAATTTGTTAGTTTCACAATGGAGGAAATTGGAAATTTCTTGATTTTTGTTATATTTCTTGTTAAAAAATTTGGGAAAAAAATGCTCGAAAATTTATGCAGGAACCATATTAGGGTTTGCTTCACTCTATTGGCCATAGGTTGAGTTGAAAGAATGATTGTATTTGATTTCACACAAGGATCCAATCCTCAAAAGACATGTATACAATTCTTACGTCCATGAAAGAAAAGGAATCAATTCTCCTAAAATCCTATATGAACTCCTAATATCACATAATTTACATAATCTTTATATGTAGAAAAATATATATACATAGAATCTCACACTCCCCCTCAAGTTGGTGCATATATGTCATATGTATCCAGTTTGTTATATATATATATATATATCATCCTTGGAGCTTAGAGAGATTTAGTAAAGATATCGGTTAACTGATCATTGGAATTCACATACGAGGTGATGATTTCTCCGTAATTAATCTTTTCACAGATAAAATGTCAATCAATTTTTATATGCTTGGTTCGCTCATGAAAGATTGGATTGGAGGCAATGTGTAATGCTGCTTGATTATCATAGATAAGCTTCACGGGTCCAATCTCACAAAATTTCAACTCTTAAAGTAGCTATTTTAACCATATAAGTTCGCAAGTAGTAAGAGCTATAGCATGATATTCTGCTTCTGCATTAGATCTTGCAACAACATTTTGCTTTTTGCTTTTCCATGAGATAAGATTGCTTCCGACAAGAACACAATATCCAGAAGTTGATCTTCTATGACTAGGAATTCTGCCTAACCTGTATCTGTATAAGAAATAATGTCTATATGGCCCTTATTTTCATAAATCAACTCTTTTCTAGGAGATCTTTTTATATATCTCAAAATTTAGACTATTGCACTCCAATGACTATTACAAGGAGAGTTAAGGAATTGACTTACAACATTAACAACAAAGGATATGTCTAGTTTTGTTATAATGAGATAATTTAATTTTCCACCAATCTTTGATATCTATCTAGATCTGAATAAGGCTCACCTTGATCTGGTAGAAGTTTAACATTTGGATTCATAGGAGTATCAATTGGTTTACAATCAAGCATCTTAGTCTCTTCTAAAATATTGAGGGCATACTTTCTTTGAGAGATAGAAATACCTAATTTTGATCAAGCTACTTTGATCTCAATAAAATACTGTAAATTTCCCAAATCCTTAGTTCGGAAGTGGAGAAACAAGTGTTGTTTGAGATTTTTAGTACCTTCTTGATCGTTACTTGTAATAACAATGTCATCTATATAGACCACAAGATAGATGTATTGATTAGAGACTGAATATTTATAGAACATAGAATGATCTACTTCACCACGGATCATATTGAATTGTTGAATGACCCAGCTAAATCTTTCAAACCATGCCCGAGGAGATTGTTTAAGGCCATAAAAGGACTTATGCAATCTGCATACAAGATTGGACTCCTCCTGAGCAACAAATCTAGCAAGTTGCTCTATAGGAACCTCTTCTTCCAGGTCACTATGAAGAAAGGCATTCTTAATATCCAACTGATATAGGGGTCATTTCTTAATTGTAGCCATGGAAAGGAAAAGACAGACATACGTCATTTTAGCAATTGGAGAAAAAAGTATCATTATAATCAAGACGGAAAATTTGAGTATAGCCTTTAGCCACAAGGTGGCTTTTCAAGTGGTCCACTTGCCCATTAGGACTCACCTTGATAGTAAAAACCCATCGACAACCAATTGTAGATTTTCCAAGAGGGAGAGGGACTAGAGTCCATGTACAAGTGGAATTTAAGACTGCCATCTCATCAATCATAGCCTGCCGCTATTTTGGATGGGAACGTGCTTCCTGGACAGTTTTGGGAATAGAAATAGAAGATAGAGTAGGTGCAAAGTTATAATGGGATGAAGACAAGCGATGATAGCTTAAAAAATTATAAATAGGATGAGGATTGCATGTAGCATGTGTACTTTTACGAAGAGCGATGGGCTAGTCAGCAGAAGGTTTAGGTGGATCGTGAGTAGGTGGAGACGTTAGAGTAGGAGATGAATCACATGAATCATCAGAATCTAGAGTGAGTACAGCATTTGAAAGCTTAGGTCATGGTCGACGTTTATAGGTGATAAAATGATTATGAGGGGGATGCTCTGGATGGGAAGGAGATACTGGAACAACAAAAAGAGGTGGATTGAGATAAGGGGTTGGTAAGATCTAAGAGATAAGGTCCGACTTAACTAGCGAAGTGAAGTATGGTGGATGTTCAAAGAAGGTGACATCTGCAGAAATTTAATAACGATGTGTGGAAGGAGAAACATAGATATCCTTTTTGGATTCGAGAATAGCCAAGGAAAATGTATTTAATCGCATGGGTAAACAGTTTATTGAGACTTGGAGAAAGATCATGTACAAAGTAAGAAGAGCCACAAACACGAGGAGGAACAGTATAAAGGGGCTCTTTAGGAATTAAGAGAGAATGAGGAATCTGATTATTTAAAATAGAAGATGGCATTCGAAAGTAGCCAACAGTAAGAAATGCATCACCCCCAAAATTTTAAAGGTGTATTAACATGTATCAAAAGGGGTGAGAGCTATTTCAATGATATGACAATGTTTTCCTTCAGCTACGCCATTTTGTTGAGGTGTATGAGGACAACTAGACTGATAAATCATGCCATGAGATGTCATAAAAGAATTGAAAGATGCAAAAAAATATTCTTTTATATTATCACTTTGTAAATTGAGTTTGAATTTCATTGCAAACATTTTAAAAAACAGTAAACAATTATGAGTGATCTTTCATTAAAAATATCCAAGTACACTTTGAAAAATCATCAATAGAAGTAAAAAAATATCTATACCTTAATATAGAGGTGACACAATTGGGACCTCAAACATTAGATGAATAATAGAACTAGAAACTCTGCTTAGTTATTGACCGTACTTGGGAAGTATGGTTGAACATGCTTTCTTAGTTAACATTACTCACATTCTAAGGACTGTAAATAAGAGAGATGAGGAACCATATTTCGTAACATGGTAAGACTTGGATGACCCAAGCAACAGTGGAGAAGATCAAGTGATTCAGTGATGGCACATATGGTTGAAGATGGAGGCTAAAGATAATAGAGTCCATGTGATTTGTATCATACGTCAATCATCCGTCCCATACTTAGGTCTTGTATGAAAAAAGAGTCGGCAGTGAAAGTTATGGAGCAGTTAAGTTTTTATTAATTAATTAGTATTTAGATTAGATTTTTTTTTTTGGGTGTCAATATAACATGGTTTATATATATTAAAATTATGACTTATGAACTTACCGATGAATTATTATGGTGTTTTGATATTTTTATTTTTTGACAGTATTTTGTTTATATTTTAAGTGTGTAATTACGTATGTTTAAGTATTTTATTGATATGTTTCTGAATCATATCCATGATTCAAAATTCAGAAAATGACGAGTCTAGATATGATTCATGATTTGACAACATATGGTTGAGATGATCTTCAAACTTGTTGATCCAGTTTGGAATAACTGAACCTTAGGTAGATTGCAGAACTGAATAGGAAATGATACCTCAGGTCCATTTTTAGTTTGGTTTTGATAAGTTGTTGCTTTTTCTTATTCGCAAAATGGTGTTGTGAAAAAGTCTGAAGGCAATTTACTAAAATTTCACTTTTTAAAAAATTTTGTGAGGGTTGGTCAGGTTGTTCTGGACAGAAAATATTCAAGTTTTGGGACCATTTTTTAAATAATTAGGACCACCCTAGTTCACACTGGATCCTATTCTGAAATTTATTTTTCTAAATAACATGATATCTAATTACCATGCTTTCTTTTAACTAACCTACCATTCTTTTGTAAATTTTTACACCCCTGTTTGATAATGGCTTTTTCCTCTTTGGGTATATGCTTGTTTATGCAGGAGAGAAGAAAAGCTGGTGTTTCGGAAGAGAACTTTCCTGGAGTTCCTGTTTTCCAGGTTTTCTTTATCTAAATAATTCTTTGTTACCATTATTACTTGTGTATAGCATATATAGTTATATGTATGACTATACTTGTGCATCTGTTGTGAAGCTGTATTTATCATTTGAATGGTTACTAAATTTATGCATGGGGCATTTTGTAACATATATTCGTCAGCTGAAAGTATTAAAATAACTTGACTAAGAAAGTGTGCAGATGAATAATTTATGTGGGTAAGGTGGCTTAGCTAAAAGAAGGTGTTCTTCTCTTGTGGGAATCTTTTGGGGAGGAGGGGGTGGACAAGGACATATTGGGGGAAGAGGCAGAATCAAGTGGGGTTGAGCCAGGGCCATGGTCCCCCTTGAAACAAAGTGACCTATTTATTACATAATTGGAAGATTCTTTTGTATTGTACATGGCTTCCCAAAAAATTATTGACATTTCAGAAGTTTGCATTTCTTAGTTTTTATACAATAACTAATTGGCCTTATATTTTCTTTTATTTATTTGAAATATTTTAGGGTTTCTTTATTTTATGTTAAAATGGAACTAAAATGCAAGTAATTTGAAATTTTTTAAAGTCTAGATATCATTGTAAAAAAAAGCGTTTAGATTATTCCAAAAATGGATCAAATGAAAAAAAAAAAAAAAAATCCAAATAGAGACACAAAACCTTTCCTTCCCTGAGGTTATGCCTCTTTTATGAGATATCCCACACCTTTTTAACAACCCCCCCCCCCAAAAAAAAAAAAAAAATAAAAGAAATAAAGGAAGGGAGGAACACACCCTTAAATAAATAAAATCATTGTTTGGTTTTGACCTGTTTATTTCAAGAGGACCTGCAAAGCATGCATTTTCAATTGTGAATATTGTCAAAACTTGTCTTCAGAATAAGATGAAAGATGATTTTCTAACCAATTACTGAGTTATATATATTAAGAATTAAGCATTTAGTATCAATTCAGTCTCTACCTATGGAGCATGGATAGCAATTTAAATAAATTTTTTTTTCAATTGCTTTTAATTCTTTCCTTTATTTATGGTCCCAAATAACATTGATATTGAATTATAAGTGTGAAGAAGTTAATTTCTTTGTTGTTATTCAATGCAATTATTTCTCCATTGAAAACTTTATATAACTTAGCTCAGTCCCCCATTTTGTAAAGCTCTAGTTCAATAGAAACCTAAAGAGGTGTGTAGGGTCCCATAAAGGTCAAATATATCAAAAAGTTAGTCTCATTATGTCTATTTTTCACAGGCTTCTCTTAATATACAAGGTAACTTTCACTTGGCACTTGGGATATTTGTCTGGCATTGTAGTTAGTTATCAACCATATAGGCCCTTGGGTATGTTATGAGCTTCTCTACTTACTAATTATAGGTGAATGAGGATGTCTCCCTTGAGGGGGAGGGTATTTTCTTTTGCTCGAGTTCTGTTGTCAATGCATGACTCAACTGTGGAACCTACATTTGTCAATGCTATATAATAACGTACTTTGTTATGTTACAAATTATGGCATCAACAGATCCCATATGTCATAAAATAAACAGGTGCAAAGCATCATTGTAGGCCAGTTGATGGAGACAATAATAGTCCATTATTTGCTCCATAAACGTTAGTTAGTCTTCAGAAGGAAACTTTTCAATGGAAAGAATAATGTCTACATGGTCTTGTGGGAATCAACATGGAATTTTTTGCTGAGGGAATTGATGACTAACAGGATTGTGGTCATTGGTCAATTGTAGTGCAATTCTTAGGAGACAAGCTTGAGTCCACCAATCCATTAGGGAGACTAGTAGTAATGTAGGGAAACAAAATTGACTTGGCTGTGGATCTCAAGGCCTCCACCCTAGGGTTAGAGTTATAAGTAGTTGCCTTTACTACTACCATAGGTGTGAAGAATATCTTCAAGTTTCAGCCATTGCTAAAAGAAGAATTATGTGAATTTAATGCTTTGGCTAGTTGTTCTGTATTACAAAATCAAGACACTATTAGGTTTGAAAAATGTCTCTTTGATTGTCAAAATCACTATGGCCATTATGAGAAAGTTGCATAAACCAAGCATTGATAAGTGATGGAAGGGTATTCGTGTAACTATGGAAGGGTATTCTTGTAATTATGCCTCACCCCAAAAGGAAAAAAAAAAAAAAATTCCCTGCTAATAAATTCTGATTAGGTTGTTGATAGAATAACCTACAGTTTCTGCATTTCTTCTGCCCCTCTTCTGCGTTGTTCTTTATCCCTAATTTCAACTTTGTATTAGAGCAATTCCGGTCCAAGAAGAAGTTGCAAAACAACACAAACACGTGGAGTGACCTAGTAACCTCGGGCTGATGTCATCATGATTTCATGATGACATTAGCCTGACAAACTTGTCTGATCAAAGTGACCTATATCAACTGGATTGGCTACTTCCACTAGTCAAAAGCCCTAATCTTTCATCTCAATTTGGCCTTGTTAGCACCTGCAATCAATGCCTTAATGTTTTGGTCTAAACCTAGTTGACTGGAATGAAATCTTGATTTCTACTCTGTGAGAAAGAAACTGACTCAGAAAAGTGGAACTATGGAGGTTGGCCAAGACTATAGAATTTTGTTTGGGTGTTGAGCACTACATTATAGCTCTGTGTTGCTGATTAAAGCCTTGACCCTTGTTGACTGCTTACAAATAGTCCAGGTTATTGCCTTCTAACTATCTCATTCTTTCCTAACCTTGTTAAGGTATTCTTGGCTCTTCTTTTTGGTTACATTGGAGATGGAGCAAATCAATCCTAGGAGCATTATCCAAGCTGATTTGGTTTGGAACTGTTGGTCAAAATCCATCCCTTCAAATATGCCCTGTAAAATTTGGTGGGATCAATCATTTGGCTTGGTCCCGAGTGTATTTGCTATTTGTAAAGGATCTTTGAGATGATCCAAAATTGAACCAATGGAATACAGAGAATTCTTTGGTAATATCTTGGCTTATTGAGTCAATGCAGCGTCAAATTTCTCATAGGTATTTGCTTTTGGACATTGTTTTCAAGATATGTGCTGCATTTGCTCAAACCTACTCTCAGATGTTAATGATGCCGAAGTTTATGAGCTTAGGAAGAAAGTATAATACCAAACAAGGTGATATGAATATTGCATAATACAATGTTGAATTGATTTGTTTGGCCCAAGAATTAGATTCCTATCAGAATTTTGAAGTTGAATATCCAAATGATGTTGTCAAGTTCCAAAGGTTGAGTGATAAGAAGAGGGTGTTTGATTTCCTAGCTGGCTTGAATTTGAATATGATCTAATGTGAGTTGATGTGCTTAGCAAGGGTCGTTTCCTTCCCAAGACAAATATATGCATTTGTTCACCAAGAAGAGTCCGTGGAATGCCATGCTTCATAATATAATTCCACAATGATTAGTTTTGACTATTAATCCTATGCATAGAGATACACGTGGTGGTCATGTAGGTGATCCAAGTAAGGTAGATAAGGATCACTTGAGATGTGATTATTGTGGTTGCCCAAAACACAGCAAGGGAACTTGCTGGATGTTGCATTGATGTCCATCTATGGGACATGGTAAAGGGAGTCTAAGGTCATTCTCATGCTTGCTTATTTGAAGTTGCAAACACGTTACTCCAGACAGTGGTCACTCTGAAGTCATTAATTTTTATATTGCTTTTGAGTCCATGAATAAGTCATAGACTCTTAGGGTCTAATGGCTAAGCTTGACACCTCGTCTACTATGTCCATGGATGAGTTATAGACTCTTACAGTCTAATGCTAAGCTTGACACCTTGTCTATCATAGGTCCTTTGTCTTCTTCAATTTCCATATTAATTTTTGCTCATATAGGTATCATAGCGAAGCTCTTTATGTATTTACCTCAATAAAGCTCAACCTTTGGTTATTGATTCAGGTGCCTCTAACTATATGATTGGTTCTCGCCAATTTTCATCTTATTCTCCTTCATTAGGTAGGGATAAAATTTATATAGGTGATGGATACGTATCTTCTATATGAGGAAAATGGTCCATTAACTGTACTGCATCTCATGTTTTATCCTTTGTTCTTCTTGTTCTAAAGTTTTTCACTAATCTCTTATCAATTATTTCTATCACTATGGATCTTAACTTCAAAATAACTTTCTTTCCTACCCATTGTGTCTTTCGAGAACTGAACATGGGGAAAACAATTGGATCCTAGAGTGATAGATAGCTTTTACTTGTTAGAGGGGGATTATCGAAATGCTAGCTCAATTCATTGTCTTGATTCGACATATGGACCCTATTAGTAGTTATTTTATTGGCAGACATCCATCTTTCTTTGTTACACAACAATTATTTCTTAAGTTGGTTCAACCATGTAATTTGAAAAATCTTTTTTGGGCGTGCTTTTGCTTTTGCAAAGCATACAAGAAACTATTTTCATTCGGTTGATAATAAAAGCACTGTTCCTTTTGGGTGGTTCATCTTTGTCCAAATATAGATGGTTTGTTACTTTTATATGTTATAGCTGTACAACTTGGGTGTACTTAATGCACTAAAAAAATGTTGTTTTTTCTAGCTTCAAAATGTTCTGTGGCTTAGTTTGTGCAAAATTTGACTCTTAAAGTTGAAGTATTGAGTGATAATGGTACTGAATACATGGATGGAGCATTTCAATCTGTTAAGAGTTATGCATGGTAATTATATTATATATAAGGAAAAGATGTTAAGGTTATGTAAGGTAGGTATATTGGGTTATATAACATAGGAAAAGATACTACACGTGTCCAGGTTCAATATATATGTAACCATATAATTATTATATATAGATAAGATAATAAGTCTGGGAATGCACAAACTTTGTCCCAAAACCCTAATCTTGTTCTATACCCTTCACATGGGACAAGGTTAAAACATAAAATAAGATTAGGATAATCTAGGGTTTATGGTACCTTTGCGCCATCATCACTGTTCATTGGTGGCGGAAGTCATCTCAAACTAGTTCACTGTGAATATCAGTCATCTCTCCACGCTCGCTAGAGGTTGCTTCCTTAAGTTCATCCAGGGCTTCCCGGCCATTGTCGGTTCACTGGCTCTTGTCCTGAAGTTTGATCGTTGCTGGCTCATTGTTGGTTCGATTGTTTGTCTCGTTCGTTTGTCTTGAAGTGCAATCATCTGGCTTGTTTCTCTGGTTTGTGTAGTTCCAATCTCGTCTCTTGATTGTCGATAATCGCGGATTGCCCAAGGTTATTGGATCTCGTCTCTAGATCATTCATTGTTGAAGTCTCTTTGGCCCTAGATCAATCGCCATTGTCTTGTCTTCAGATTGTTGATCATAGATTGTTGACTCTTTGTTCTAAGATTGATTGTCATGGTCAAGCCAGAGGTTGTCTTCCTGTTGTCGTTTCTCCTCCAGGTTGTCAACTCTCTCTGTTGTTTCTGGAACATGAATGGGACTGAAGCTGCTGCCACTGGTATCACATTACTGTAACTAGCACTAGAAGGAGGGTGTTGGATCTCGTGGCTGCTGCTGCTGCAACTATTAAGGTTGACCTGCATCTGGATCTGTTGGATCTGGATCTGAACTGTTGGACTGTTGGAGCTAATTTAAAGGTGTTGGTAACATGGACCCAAGTTCTTCACTAGCTCTCCTCTCCAAATCACGAATCGTAAGTTAAATGGTGAGAATTATTTTCAATGGTCCATTGCCATAAAGGTTTTTCTTGGTGGTTTAGGAAAAGACAATTACCTTACTGATGACTCCTCTAATATTCATTTTAAAATTGCTACAAAGTTTGATTAGAAAAAGGTTGCTATCTAGAAAGAAGAATATTACCAGAGTATGTCTTAATTATGGAATTTCATGGAACTTTCTATTACTGATACTTGTATATATTATACAAGTAGCAAAAAGATTTGGGAGCATCTTTGAAGAGTCTACACTAGTTATCTATCTCGAATGTATGATGTAATAGTAGTATATCAATCTATTCATATGAACGGCACTAATCTTGTAGATCACTTTGCTAATTTTAGCTGTTTTTGAGAGGAGCATAATCGTTTGTTTCCCATCCCTAAAGACATTGATACTATGCTAAAGCAATGAGATTAACTTAGTGTATTTCATTTTTTGGGTACTTTACCAACTAAGTTTGAGCCCTTTTGTTCCCAGATCATTGCAGGCTTAGAACTTTCGGATCTTGAAGAAGTTTACTCTCGTGCTTTACGCTTCACTACCTCTTGTTTATCATATCATCTCCATGCAGTTGAGGGATGTGCACTAGTTTCTACTGGTAAAAGACAGGGAAGCCATAATGATGATCGTAATAGTAGAAGTAACCTGTTAGGAAACCTTCAATAGAGTTGGCATATAGCAGAAGAAAGAAGAGGGTAGTTTAGAAAATGATTGTACTGTTAGTTAGTTAGGTAATTTCTGTTATAAAGAAGGAATAAAAAAAGGGAAAGGGAAGGAGAGGGGTTTATGTTTTCTGTTATACGGGATTCCTATGGGGAGAGACTAGAACCTTTTGAAAGTTCTGGAATTGAATTGTAGTTGTGATCATTCTATGAAATTAGTATTTCATTTTCTATCAATTGGTATCCAGTTTGTATCAATTGGTATCAGAGCAGTTCCCGATTCTGGAGCTAGAGGGTAAAATCGAGTTTCAGGATTCAGGGTTAAGAAAGATACTGCAAGGTTTGACTGAATCTGGGTCGCTTGGATCTTGAAAAAACCTTGCGAGGGTTCGAAAATTCCAGTTGGGAGAGTCGCGAGGCTCATAAATTGATTTCGAGACCATTACGAGTATCAACGGTGTTGCGCGAGGCCTGCAAATGAGGCTAAGTTGGGTCTTGCGAAACCTGCAACTGGGTATCGCGAGAAGAAAAGCAACCTTCTTGAGTGGTGCGAGGGCTATCGCGAGCGGGAAAGTGACGACCTGAGTTGTGCGAGTTCAGCGACTAAGGTTAAACCGAGGCGAGCAGGAAAGCGATATCCTGAGTCGTGCAAGTTCTGTGACTAGGGTTTTAAGGACTGGCCATCGGGAGACGAAGCTTGCGATTGAAATTGAGGATTGTTGCGACTGAGGCAGAAGAAACATACGAAGCTTGCGAGTGAGACTGAGGCGTGTTGCGACTGAGGCTGAAGGCTGGTTGCGACTGTTGCGATTGAGGCTGAAGGCTGGTGCGACTGAGAAGGTTGGTGCGACTGAGATTGGTTCTGGCAATTGGAGTTAAACAGTGCAGAGAGCCAGCAATCTTCTAGGGTTGACTCATGAACAGTGAAAAGTGAATAGTAAGATTAAGGCGAGGGTGAATAGTAAGAGGTGTAGCAGGAATTTACAGCTTCTGATTGAAGTTTATTCTTTATGGTTCGTACAAAAATGGAAGGCAGATTGGATGCACTGGAAAGAAGTTTAGAAGCTTGGAGAAAGGAGATGGAAGAAGATCGGGAAATTCAAGAAATTCGTAGAGAAGTGCAAGATGCTCGAATGAAGAAGATTGAGCAATTTCTTGAAAATCTGACTAGTAATTCTTTTACAAACAATGCAGGCAAGGAGAAATCTGGTAGCATTAGAAATGAAGAAATGGAAGAGGGTCCAATAGCGGAACAAGAATTGCACGTAGTGGCCAGCGATGGAGGAAGCTTGAGATTCCAGTATTTTCAGGAGAAGATGCGTATGGTTGGGCAAATAGGGTGGAACGTTATTTTCAGATTAAAGGAGTATTGGAAGAGCAAATGCAAGCAGTTTTGATAGCCATGGAGGGTAGAGCATTGAGTTGGTTCCAGTGGTGGGAATCTTGTTGTATAAGTCCTTTTTGGGAGAGTTTTAAAATAGCTTTAATTAGAAGATTTCAACCGGAAATGATGCAAAATCCCTATGAATTATTGTTGAGTCTAAAGCAAACTACTTCAGTAGTAGATTTTAGGGAGAAATTCAAACTCTATGCAGGTCCCCTACGATGTATTGATGAAAAATACCTCCAAGGTATTTTCTTGAATGGTTTGAAAGAGGGGATTAAAGCTGAACTCAAATTGCATCCGTTGAGACACTCTCACATATGATGGATTATGCACAATTGATTGATGAGAAGAATATAGCTTTTAGTAAGGATGGCATGACAACAGGAGGTAAAACGGGAACCAATTTCAAAGGGTTTCCTTCTTCTAGGACAATTACTATTGAAGCTGAACCTAGAAGCAACCCATCAGTTTTGCAGCAAGGAGGGGGAGCAAGACCTAATGGCACTTTTAGAAGTAAATGAGGATTTAAAAGTTATCGGAAGCAGAGCTGCAAGAGAAGATTAAGAAAGGATTATGTTTTAGATGTGATCAGAAGTACAGTCCTGAACATGTTTGTAAAAACAAATAGTTGCGAGTCATGTTGATGGAGGAATTTTGGGAGGAAGATGATGATTCTGATTTTAGTCAAGAAGTTGAAAATAAGGCATTGCAACTATCCCTAAATAATATCATGGGAATGACATCGAAGAATGCTCTTAAGCTGTGGGGTAAGGTAGGAAATCGAAGAGTAATAGTATTGATTGATTGTGGAGCATCACACAATTTTATTGATTTTGAATTAATACAGCAGTTAAAGATTCCCATAGTCCAAACACCTACTTATTATGTTGAGGTAGGTGATGGGCACAAGATTAAATGCATGGAAGCTTGTAACGGTGTAGTTTTACAATTGCAAGGATTGGAGATTTAGCAAGACTTCTTTCGTTTCAGATTAGGAGGAGCTGATATTGTGTTGGGAATGGATTGGCTGGCAAGCTTAGAGAGATAAGGGCCAATTTCAAAGACTTAACTATTAAGTTGGAGGTAGAAGGGAAATGAAGATACTAAGGGGTGAGCCTACATTGTCTAGATCTGTTACTTCTTTAAAATCAATAGTCAAAGCTTTACAGCATGAAGGTCAAGGTTATTTTGTGGAGTATAAAATGTTGACAGAAGTATGTAATAAGGAGGATGAAGTTTCAGCTGTTGTTAATGAAGTTTTGCAAGATTTTTATGATGTTTTTAAGGAATCTCAAAGACTACCACCATCAAGGCGACATGATCATGCCATTATCCTTAAAGAGTGAGCTGCAATTCCAAATTTGAGGCCTTACAGGTACCCTCATTATCAAAAAACTGAAATTGAAAAGTTAGTTGCTGAAATGTTATCGGCGGGTATCATAAGAGCTAGCGTGAGTCCTTATTCAAGTCCAATTATTTTAGTAAAGAAGGATGGAGGATGGAGATTTTGTGTAGATTATAGAGTTTTGAACAAGGTTACGTTATCAGATAAATTCCCAATTCCTATAATTGATGAGTTATTGGATGAATTGGGCAAAGCTACTATTTTTTCTAAATTGGATTTGAAGTCCGGTTATCATCAGATTAGAATGAAGGAGGAAGATATATCAAATGCTGCTTTTCGTACTCATGAGGGTTATTATGAATTTGTGGTAATGCCTTTTGGTTAACTAATGCCCCATCAACTTTTCAATCTTTAATGAATGATATGTTGAGGCCTTTTTTGAGAAGATTTGTTTTGGTCTTCTTTGATGATATTCTGATTTGTAGTGAGAATGAAGAAGATCATTTGCAGCATTTAAAAACTGTGTTGCAAGTGTTAAGAGAATATCGATTATATGCTAACAAGAGAAATGCAGTTTTGGGTAGCAACAATTAGAGTATTTGGGGCATGTTATATCTACTGATGGAGTAGCTGCAGATCCTAAAAATGTTGAAGCTATATGGGTATGGCCAATTCTGAAAGATCTGAAAGGGTTGAGAGGTTTTTTGGGACTCACAGGGTATTATAGAAGATTTGTAAAAAATTATGGCAAGATTGCTAAACCATTGACACAGTTGTTAAAGAAAGACAGTTTTAAATGGAGCAAGGAGGCTCAAGAGGCTTTTGATACATTGAGGACTGCTATGACTACATTACCCGTTTTATTGGTTCCTGATTTTTCAAAAAAAATTTCGGTTGAAACGGATGCTTTCAACAAAGGCATAGGGGCTGTTTTATTGCAAGAAGGGCGACCAGTAGCTTTCTTTAGTCAAGCTTTATCAGAAAGAGCACAAACCAAATCTGTATATGAAAAAGAGTTAATGACTATAGTCTTGGCTGTACAAAAATGGAGACATTACTTGATGGGGAGACATTTTATTATTCATACTGATCAAAGGAGTTTGAAATTTTTGACTGAACAGAGGTTGATAACTGAGGAGCAATTCAGGTGGGTTTCTAAATTGTTGGGGTTTGATTTTGAAGTCAAATATAAACCTGGTAAGGATAATTTGGCTGTTGATGCACTTTCTCGCAAAATGACTTTTGCTGCAATTTCTAAGGTCCAATTTGCTGAATTTGATGAGTGGATTGATGAAATACAGCAAGATGAACAGATTAAGCAGATAATACAAGATCTGGTCATGAATCCTAATACTAAGGAGGGTATCAATTATAAGACAGCAGGTTATTATACAAAGGGAGGCTGGTATTACCAAGGAGTTTTTCTAAAATTCCTTTGATTCTTTTAGAATTTCATAGTTCTGCTTTGGAAGGACATTCTGGATTTTTCAGAACTTATAAACGCATCTCGGGGTTGTTTTATTGGATGGGAATGAACCCAGATATACAACAATTTGTTACAGCTTGTGATGTGTGTCAGCGTAATAAGACTCAAACTTTATCTCCTGCTAGTCTTTTGCAGCCTTTATTGGTTCCAAATCATATATGGTCTGATATTTCTATGGATTTCATTGAAGGTTTGCCTAAAGCTAGTGGTAAGAATTCAATTTTGGTTGTAGTTGACAGATTTACCAAGTATGCTCACTTTATAGCTCTCAGTCATCCATTTACAGCAAAGGACATTGCTGAAATTTTTCTGAAAGAAGTAGTTCAGTTGCATGGGTTTCCTACTTCCATCATTTCTGATAGAGACAAAGCCTTTCTTAGCCATTTTTGGACTGAATTGTTTCGGTAGCAGGAACTAAACTCAAGTATAGTTCAGCTTATCACCCTCAATCGGATGGATAAGCTGAGGTTGTCAACAGATGCTTAGAAACTTATTTGAGGTGCTTCACTAATGACAAACCTAAGCAATGGCCGAAATGGTTATCTTGGCTGAATTTTGGTATAATACTACCTATCATGGTTCTACTCAATTCACTCCTTTTAAAGCTTTATATGGTCAAGATCCTCCTACTTTACTTAAAGGTACTACTATACTTTCAGCAGTGGAGGAAGTTAATAGAATGACAGCTGAAATGGATGAGATGTTAGCAGTTTTGAAGGAAAATTTGGTTCGAGCTCAACACAGAATGAAGTCTCAAGCTGATAAACATAGAAGAGATGTTGAATTTCAGATTGGTGATTGGGTTTTTCTCAAATTACAACCCTATAGACTCAAGTCTTTGGCTAAACGAAGAAACAAAAAGTTAAGTCCCAGAATTTATGGCCCTTTTGAAGTCATTCAAAGAATTGGACAGGTTGCTTATAAACTCTAATTACCCGATGGTAGTAAATTCATCCGGTTTTTCACGTATCTCTTTTAAAAAAAGCTGTTGATTCTACAGTACTTTCGCAACCATTGCCCCCTATCTTATCTGAAGAATTAGAGTTTCGTACTTTCGCAACCATTGCCCCCTATCTTATCTGAAGAATTAGAGTTGTAAGTCTCACCAGCTCAAGTTTTAGATATCAACAGTAATTCTTCTGGTCTTCAAGAAGTTTTGATACAATGGCAAGATCTTCCTGCTTGTGAAAACTCTTGGGAATTGGTGACAACTATAAAGGAGTAGTTTTCCTCATTTTCACCTTGAGGACAAGGTGAAACTTTTGGAGGGGAGTATTGTTAGGAAATCTTCAATAGAGTTGGTATATAGCAGAAGAAAGAAGAGGGTAGTTTAGAAAATGATTGTACTGTTAGTTAGTTAGGTAATTTCTGTTATGAAGAAGGAATAAAAAGAGGGAAAGGGAAGGAGAAGGGGTTATGTTTTTTGTTATACGGGATTCCTGTGGGGAGAGACTAGAACTTCTTGAAAGTTCTGGAATTGAATTGTAGTTGTGATCATTCTATGAAATTGGTATTCATTTTCTATCAATTGGTATCCAGTTTGTATCATAACCATGGTGGAAGAGGACAAGGTGGTTGAAACAATGGATGTGAGGCTGTGGTATGCATAATTGTAAGGACAAAGCATGTGACTTCTGTGGATGTTCTAATCATACTAGAGACAAGTGTTGGGATTTACATGGCATGCCTCCTCAATTTGCGAATACCGTATCCTCTGACATCTTTGACTCTGAAATTCATGTAGAAGCACCATTAACCTTCTCATCAGTAACCCACAGTGTGATTTTGGCAGGAGAAGAGTATATTAAGTTTTTTCAATATCAATTTACTCAATAGGCTGTCACATTAACTGATGGCTCACAGTCCAAAGTTCATGGTATAGGAACTGCAACTAATTCTCCAGATCTTTCTCTATCATCTGTCTTATATATTCTAAAATTTCTATTTAATTTGATGTCTATTAGTCAATTAACAAAACACTGTTATTGTTCTGTAACATTTTTTCTCAAATCTATTATTCTTCAGGGTTTAAACGGGGAGGAAGATTGGCGGAGGGCATGAATCTTGAGATCTCTATATGATTGATTCGCCAACATCAACTGCTTGTCCAGTTCTCAGTTCTACTTCACCAATATATATTCATTGTCGATTAAGACATCCTTCTCTAGATAAACTAAAGAAATTGGTTCCTAGTTTGGGTCATGTCCAATCTTTAGAGTGTGAGTCATGTCAGTTAGGTAAGCATCATTGTGTCATTTTTCCTTTTAGAGAAAATAAGCGCGCTGTGTGCCCTTTTGATATTGTTCACTCATATATTTGGCGTCCGTGTCGAGTAGTGTCTAAATTAGGCTTTTGTTGTTTTGTTACCTTCATAGATGGTTTCTCTTGAAACACGTGACTTTATTCAATGAAAGATCATTATGAGTTATTTTTCTATTTTTTGTGCATTTTATGTTGAAATAAAAAATCAATTTGGCATCTCTATGTGTGTTCTTTGAAGTGACAATGCTAAAAAATATTCTTCTCACTCTTTTGATACACTTACGAGCACTAATGACATGATTCGTCAGTCCTCTTGTCCTTGTACACCTCAATAAAATGGGGTTGCTGAAAGGAAAAATAAGCATTTGTTTGACCTTGCTCGTATAATAATGTTTCAAATGAATGTTCCTACTATTTTTGGAGTGATGCTATTCTCACTGGTTGTTACTTAATTAATTATATGCCCTCTTCTGTGTTACAAAATATAAATCTCCTTTCTCTCTTCTTTTCCCTCATGAACCCTTATTTAAAGTTCTTTCTCGTATATTTGCTTTAGTTTGTTTTGTTCATCAATTGAGTTCTGGTGTAAATAAATTCAGTCCTCGTTCTATCAAATGCATTTTCTTATAATATTCTAGGTCTCAAAAGGGATATAAGCGTTTTGATCCAATATATCATAAGTTCTTTATTAGTGCTGACGTTACTTTTTTTGAAGCCACTCCATTTCCACTTCCTATCCCTACTTTGATCTCGAGAACTCCATTACATTAGCCATTTCACTACTCTTATCTGTGTCATATATGCTTGAGTCATATATATATGAGCGTTTATCTCGTCTTGACTTGTAGGTGTATGTTTGGCGAAACACTAAAGTCTAGTGTGCTCTTGATTTTTGCCTTCCAACATCTTCCCTTCCATCTTTAGATCCATCATCTTCCTCCATCTCAAAGAAAGATCTTTTGATTGCTCTTAGAAAAGGTAAACGTACATGCACAAAGTATCCTCTTTCTAACTTTGTCTCTTATTCTTATTTGTCTCCATCCTTTGCCTCCTTCATCTCCATCATTGATTCTATCTCTCTACCTAACAATTTCAATGAAGCACTTTCACATCTTGGCTGGAAGAAAGTAATGGATGAAGAGATTCGTGCCTTATACCAGAATAGTACTTGGGAATTAGTTTCTTGTCCTCTTAATAAAACTTTTGTGGGTTGCAAATGGGTTTATACAGTGAAGGTTCTTTCCAATGGTTCCATTGAATGTCTCAAAGCTTGTCTTGTGGCTAAAGGTTATACACAAGTATATGATTTGAACTATCTGGATACTTTTTTTCTAGTTGTCAAGATATTATTTGTTCGTTTACTTATTTCTTTGGCGGTGTCTCTATCTTGGCTTCTCCATGGTGACCTCATTTAAGAGGTATATATGGAGCAACTTCCCGAGTACATTGCCTAAGGGGAGTTCAGATTGGTATGTCGTCTCAAGAAGTCTCTATATGGATTAAAGCAATTCCCTTGTGCCTAGTTCGGTAGATTCACAAAGGCAATAACTTCATTTGGCATGAAATAATGTCCATGGATCATTTTATTTTTCACTTACGTACATGTAGCAGTGTCATTCTTCTTGTCGTGTATGTTGATAATATTGTAATTACTGGAGATGACAGTACAGGAACAGAAAAGTTGAAGGAATTTCTACAATCTCAGTTTCAGACAAAAGATCTCGTCCCATTGAAATATTTTCTGCGAATTGAAGTTGCAAGCTCACATCTTAGCATTGTTCTCTTTCAGCGAAAATATACACTTGATCTGGTATCAGGTATTGGTATGCTCAGAGCCGAACCTGCTGATTCTCCTATAGATATCAATGTCAAACTTGCTGAAGACCAAGGAGATTTACTGAAAGATCCATAACAATATAGGAAACTAGTTGGCAAACTAAACTATCTTACTATTACTTGTTCTGACATCTCATTTGTAGTAAGTGTAGTTAGTCAATTACTCATCTCTCCTTGAACTAGTCATTGGGATGTAGTTATGAGAATTTTAAATATTTGAAAAAAATCTCCTAGCATGGTATTATTGTACAAAAATCTTGGTCATCTCAATATTGTGGGGATACACTAATGCAGATTATGTTAAATCTGTAAATGATAGAAAGTTTATTTCTAGATATTGCATTTTTATTGGTGGAAATCTAATTTCTTGGAAGAGTAAAAAGCAAAGCATAGTATCAAAATCAAGTGTTGAGATTGAGCATAGGGCCATGGCATACACTACATGTGAACTGGTTTAGTTGAAATAGATTTTGGAAGAACTTGGTTTTATTCATACAAAACCAATGCAGTTAGAATGTGACAATCAAGCTGCAGTTCATATAGCAAATTATCCAGTTTTTCATGAGAGAACAAAGCATATCGAGGTGGATTGTCATTTTGTGCGAGAGAAGATGTTGCAAAAGATTGTTAACACTGCTCATGTTAAGTCTAGTGATCAACTAGCTGACTTATTTATCAAAGCACTAAATGGGACTAGAGTGAAATCTTTTTGTAACAAGTTTAGAGTATTTGATATATATACTCCAGCTTGGGGAGTGTTAAAGAGTTTTGTATGGTAATTACATTGTATATAAGAAAAAGATGTTAAGGATTATGTAAGGTAGGTATATTGGGTTATATAAGGTAGGAAAAGATACTACATGTATCCAGGTTCAACGTATATGTAGGATAACAAGTCTGGGAATATATAGACTTTTGTCCTAAAACCCTAATCTTGTTCCAAATCTTTCACACAATCATATCTCATAGATCATGGGATATTACATCAAACAAGCTGTGTGGATATTTTGGCACAAAATGGTTGGCTAAATGGAAAAAATGCCGTCACCCCTCAATTAGAACGTAAAGCATTCGCATGGACTTCAACAGAGGACCAAATTGGACTTCGACAAAGGACCAAATTTTGCATCATGACCATCGCACCACCAAGCACATGAAGTCACAAATTAATCACATAGCTAAAGTGGACCATGCCAAATCATCCAACCTAAGTCGGCCATCTAGATTTATTGAACCATGCCAAAATCATCCAAATGAAGTCAGTCAACCATCTAATTTGTTAAACCATGTCGAAATCATCCAATCTATCGTGCCTGTCGAAGTTATGCAACAGTACCAACAAATGGACATGATGAAGCATGAACCAAGATAAGGCTTTCCTTATGAATGTCAATTAGAAGAAACAAGAGCAAAGGGGGTCAATCAAGATTGATCAGAAGAAACGGGAGCAAAGGATGGTCAATTGAAGTTAGTCAACCCTTATGTATATATAAGTATTTATATATAGAGGAAGAATGGCTTTGTTACCATGTTGATTATCAGGAAAGAGGAGAGGAGACTTGTTAGAAGTCTAATCAACATATTAGGCTCCTCTATATGTATTTATGGACAATGAGTGGGGTTACACATAGCTCTGGATATAAGCCAGCCAGCCCAGCCCAGCCCACTTTATTAGCTTGTTTAACAAGTAACAAACCGCCCCTTTTGTATTGCGATGATAGGCAGCCATCAATATTGCTCTTAACCCAATCCAACGTGATAGGAGAAAGCATATTGATATTGATAGACATTTTATCAAGAAGTTGAATGAAGGATTATGTGCATACCTTTTGTATGGTTAAGAGATCAAGTAACTGATGTGTTTACTAAGAGTTCTTATATCAATTCCGTTGTGAACAAGATGGGCATGTAAGATATCTATGCTCCATCTTTAGGGAGAGTGTTGAATGGGAGAGTTTATAGCCTATCATATCTTAAAGTTCTAATGGAAGGGTATTCTTGTAATTATGCTTTTTTTTTTTTTTTTTTTTTAATTCCCTGCTAATAAAGTCTGATCAGGTTATTGATAGAACAACATGCAGTTTCTGGATTTCTGCTGCCTCTTCTCTCTTCCACATCATTGTTCATCCCTAATTTTTAACTTTGCAGTATGCTTTGTGATCGGTTGATGCTTTGTATTATGTGTAAATAGTGTTGTGTGAAAAGTTGCTTCCTGCATGTGAATTAAGGATCCAACTTATCTTTTCCAAATCGGTTTTTGCTATTCTCTAATTTCTACCTGGGGAATGTCAGATTTAGATCATTTAATAGCTTCTGCTTTTCTTTGTCTTAGTTTCTTTGATGTAATAGAAGTGAAAATTTTAGTTTTGTTTGATTAGCGAGACGATTCTGTGTTAGTTAAAATAAGTAATGAGGTAAATTTGTGGATAGAAATATAATAAACAATTCCTTCTATTAACCTTGTTCAATATGTGTGAAAACCAGCTCTTGGAATCCTAGAAGTAATGAAGAAACTACATTTGTGGCCTTATGGGCTCTCTTGCAATCTATGAATCACAGACAGTTCTAGAAGGTTTAATTATCCATGTTGGACACCTGGTCAAACACCCTTAGACACCATGTCAAACACATAGCAAGCATTGTCCTATTATTTATTTGATGTTTGTTCCATTGAGCACATTGAAAGACACTTAGAAGACAATTTTTGTCCAAAAATTTGACACCTTTGACACTTAAGGATAAGGTATAACCTTTTTAGGAGAGTCCAATTTGCAGGAATATCAAATTATCAGTATTTTGTAGGTTAGGAGTGGCAGGATTTGCCTGGTTTCTTAAATTAGAGGCCTTGAATTAGTTGAGCAAATTTCTTTAGGAGTTTTCTGTGTCATTTCTTATCTTTTGTTTTTATATTCATATAGTTTTTGATTAACAAATTGTTTCTCGGGGAGGCAATTTCCTTGTTTAGTTAGAAAGAGCTGCCCTTTTTGAAATCACACAAAGGTTTTTTTTTTTTTTTATGCCTTTAGAATGAGGACTTCGTGTTAGAAGAAGCTGCGAGTACAAATAAAATAAAACTATAACCTGTAGAATTACAAATTAAAGGTTTTGTGATGCAGTTTATGCAAAATCAGAGGGAAACTTTAACCCCCAAAAACTGATTAAATACAACTGGACCACAAGACAATTAAAGCCTAAATATTCAGAGGGAAACGGACTTTGGCCAAAAAGAGTGAACTTCTAAACCTTGTTATCAGGCTTGAATTAAAGGATGGTGAGAAACCACATTGCAGTCCATTGATGAGTGCACTTTTGACTTCGCTTAGTCCAGCTTAACCTGAGTTATCTTCTTCTCTTACCAGCGAAGAAGAGATAGACTACAACTAAGGTTATAGCTAGAGACTACGACTAACTGCTGATGCGTTCTATCTGATGTCTGATGCCCTCATTCTCCGAAGTTCTATCTTTGTACGGGCTTCTTTTCTTTTCCACTTCTGATCATGGACAATATGGGTAGTTAAGGTCTCTTCAGTTGATCTTCTACTAGTATTCACGGGTCATTGAGCTATCTTCTATTATTGTCTGATACTACAATCCTGAAGCCATATGCCAGGAAATCTAGAGAGGTCATCTTTCACGTTTCGTCATAATTGCCATCGAACAGGGTGAATATAAGTGCTGATCAGTAACTGTCTTTTCACAATCCAAACCATTAATGATGAGTCATTCCAATGCTTCAAATGATTTTGATGTCCATTACATTTTCAAAATTTGTATTATTAACTCTAGACTGTTGATGAATTTATTTGAACCGTCTCAAATCCCTGCAACCTAAGAATATTGCTTAAAGCAAAGTATTAAAACTATTACTATTTTCGAGTTATCCCTAAGTCTACTAAAACAGTACTTGCTGTTTGAATGGGTTCTCCTGAAGGCCCACTTTTGTATGTTGGGTAGCCCGTTATTAGTTCGAACACTTCAAGTTCGAATACTGATTCAAACGTCTGTGGTTCAAGCTAGCCAACACAGATGCAAGCAATGTTGGTTTGAGCTACTCTGACCACGAAGCCACGAAGTATCTTATGTGCTATAAAATGTGAGCCTCCTTGTAAGGTGCCATGTATCATAATGATGGCACATCATACTTGTCTTAATTGCTTTAGTAACACAAGAGTGTGTGTGTGTGTGTGTGTTTGTGGGGGGGCATTACAGATGCTGTGTCCCCACCATATTGTGTCCCTACATTTTGTGAAAATTGCTGTGTCCATGCCTATAGTTATGTCTAGCACGTATGTCTATTGTTATGTCTGGCACATATAAGTGTTCATACCTGTGATTTGTAGACAGCAACTATATATATATTGGATGCAGCATTGTAGATTGAAGATGGTTAAGTTGGAATCCTGTTACAGTAGGATCTCGTTATGGGGTTAGAATACTCAAAATCTTAATTGAATCCTTAGTGCTGATCTTCATTGGCCTGCCTTTTTAAATATAACCTGCGGGTAACCACCCTAAACTGAAAGAAAATGAAAATGGAAGTGGGGAACTGCCACTAAAAAGTGAGGCACAACAATAACAAAAGCTAAAGCACAATAACTAAGTCAATAACTTAGTCTGTGGTTTCGATTAGATGGTTTGCTAACAAATACCTAAAATAATGATATGAATTTGAGAGTTCAAAGATTGATGGTGAGGAGATGTTCAAAGGTGATATTATTTGTTTTGCAGGATGAATTATTCATGGACATCAAAGATTTGATGAGGCAAATTGATATATGTTAATTAAATTTTGGTGAAACTTTGGTTATTGGACAAATTTGCATCAAATATGGGCAACTTCCCTGATAAATTCGTGAATCTTTTTTAAAGAAATTTATGTTGGATGCTAACAAATATGATGTGTCCTTTGGATGGGCTTATGACTATAGATGATTTGTTATTAATGATAACACTAACTTAAGGAAAATTGCATTTTTATAGATGTTAAACGGATCGCCATCTATGGATAATATAAAATTATAAGTTGGTGTGTCACTAGGGACTACTTTTTTTTTTGTTTGATGAGAAGAGGTTTGGTTCAAACTCAGTGGAGAATTTATAAGACTAAGCGAAGAACATATGAATATGTGAAGCATGGAGGATATTGTAAGATATGGCCTTGAGGGATAATGAGGATTTGCTACATATTTGGATTATTTTTTTATGTAGGACAAGGACGTGGAGGTAAGAAATTGCTCAAATAATGCCTTGCACTTCTGTGCTTTTCTATGTTCATGGGTTTCTCTGTTTTATCCCAAAACAGTAAAAGAACAAAATAAGAGATCTATTGCTCACTTGAACCAAAGTGAAAGGTAAAGATGGCTCATTTATAATCGTGTTCATGTTGATAAGTGGTATGAAGTGATAATTAAACTGTTGAGCTTGAGTTAATAGTGGAATTTTATCCATAGTACATGCACATAATTGCACAAATTTTCTTCTTTATAATCTATGGACTTTTCGAACCATTTGCAAGGTGGGCCCTCATCAGCACCTTGCTAGAGTGGTTACTGTTTTTGGAGATCATGTCCCTTGAGCTCCTCCAAATCTTTCGTAAACTGTGCATATATATTTCTAAAGTTTATTTACAAGTGCGTGTATATTTCTAAAGTTTATTTACAATACATGTCAGCAATTTCCTGGAGAAAAAGTTACGAGGCTTTCAAGTAAAAAGGCCCATTGGCTTGTCACGAGGAAAGAGCTAACTTTTCTGAGGATTTGGTCCCAAATTTTGAATGGTTTCGGTTGTTAATTACAGTACCACCTGTCAGAGTTGTTAATGACCTGAGATGGGTCAGCATAGATCTTGCTACTACTTTCGGCCAATTCTTTTGTGATTAAAAATTTGGTTGTAACATAACAGCCCCACAGTTTGTTACTTATGAAAATTGTATTGGATTTGCAGTCCAAGAGTTTGATTTTAAGGAGCCAGGGTAAGAGATACCGGCCAGTATTTTTCAGGAAGGTTGGTGCATATGATAGTGATTGTGGCATGTATTATCTTGCTTCTACGGCATGGTGGTTATAATCTTATTTGCTATGCTAATTATGTAGGAGGACTTGGAAAAATCACTTTTGAGAGCTTCTCGCCACCAGAATCAATTGAATCCTGCATTCAGAGAGGGTGATATCGAGGTACTTTGCTTTTTTTCCTCCCTCTAGTACCTTGACAATAGTAGTTCTTTATCCTAACTCATTTTCTACTTCCATATGGTAGGTTGCTGTTCTGGAAGAAATAATACAAGGGATGAAGGTAACAAACTTGTTTCCTTGTTCCTGTGTTCTTCATTTCCGACAACTCTTTGTTTGTTTGTATTTTTTTATTTTTTATTTTTTATTTTTTTGAGGGGGGCGAGATTAGTAATTTTGTTCACATATACTAACTGGAAAGAAATATAGGATATATGCATGCCTCACACTCCAGATTTATTTTTTGCCTTGTTCTAGTTGGAGTTATTTAACATGTTTACAATCCAACAACACCACTCCACCCCCCCCCCCCCCTCCACCAAACACAAAAAAAAAAAAAGAGGAGAGAGAGAGAGAGAGAGACAAAAAGGACCAATTTGCCAATTTCGAGAACTGCAGAAACTAGATGCACCTAACAGCTTTTAAATTTTCCTCCAAAAAATTAATTGAATCACCTTCACAATTTGAAAATTTAAAGCTGGATAAGAAAAATTGTGTTTGTGCGTGACAATCATTGAAGTCGACAATTGGCCGCTTCATAAACTGGCAAATATCAAAAAAGTTTTACTAGCTTTAATATAAATAGATTTATTAGAAAAATGACATGAGTTACTGAACAAATTTGCAGGACAGTAACATGTCAACGTGGGATGATGTTGTTTTCATCCCTCCTGGTTTTGATGTTCCAGCTGATCCTTCCAGAAAATAGGTTGCTGCCTTCCCTGTTCCAGTTTAATTTCATGAACAAGTGATTTACCAGATGTATATGAAATTTCTGCATGTTTTAAGCTACTATTAATTTGCCATGGGATTGCTTGTCATTTGTTTTCTTTTTTAGATTTTGATAGGTAGAAATCGTCTATAAGCTTGATCATATAATTGGAGTAATTGATTCATATCTGTGTTTGCATTCACTTGCGGACCAGTTACTCGCATTTGTGGGCTTTAAATATAATTGTAAATGCAGGTAGAGATGGAGTGATGGAATAAACTATTTGAAGGATGGAGCTGTTCTTTACAAGTTGAGGCACAACGAAATATTTTCTTAAAGGTTAAACGTCTTTATGCAAACTCAGCTAAGTTTGAGTCCGTGTGTGCTTGTTGGTCGCAAGATTTATTTGCCTGTATGCATGGAAAGGAGAGTTGAAAATGGCCTAGGATTGTGCGAGCTCATAGGATGTAAGCTAGAGTAGCTAAGGTTGGGTGATGGTCAAATTGAACTGCTCAGCAATAAATAAAGGGGAGGCTTACCTTCACAATCGTGTTTTTATTTATGCCTGAGCCTAAGCTTAACCCGCATAATGTAGTGCAAACATAGTGAGAAGATAAAATTGGCAAATTGATAATTTCTGTTCAGTTATAGCGTTCTTGTTTTAATTATTGTTAAATTAAGTCATAATATATTTAAAAATATTTCTGAAAGTATTAAGAACTCAATTGATACTTAAAATAAGTAAATCATGTTATATATAGATTATCAAATGTTTAAAAATTAATACATATGAAGACAATATAATATTATACTCACAAGATATAAAATTAGATTAATTAATTGATATTATTAATTTTCCTTCAAAAATTGCTCAGCTTTGCATGCTTTTGGTTTTGAAGAAGTGCTTGAATCTACTTGTGGTTTAATTTTTTCAGAAAGCCCAAATATAATCTGGATGCCAAATAACACCTAGGTTGCATCCGGAATGTGAGGTTAACCCAAATTGCCAACTATATTGGAAATAAAAAACAAATTGAATGTTAGGAAATGGAAGTTATTGTACGAAAACGTGGAGCTTCAGTTGTCTGCTATTAACTAGATATCAGGGGCATTGGGTTTATTTTTTAAGAATTCATCATGTCATTTATAAAATTGTGGATCTAAAACTCACCGATTTCTCTGCTTACCCTTCTGCCATCCAACTAGTTTCTAAAAAGCAAGAGGATAGGGTGAGCCAAAAGTGCACACTCTCCTCTCTACAAAGCTTTGTCAATTAAAGTTTCAAATACACCTCTGCTGCATTGTCCTCGGGTCAAGCAAGGAAAGGTAACTAGATTCTTTTCCAAACTCCTTTCCTGCGTTAGAACTTGGAAATGCAATTTAATTTTCCGCTTGACTGGCAAAAGAAGGTTGTGATGGATTCGTACGACCTGAATAAAGCTTTGAATCTAGCACCTTTCATTGCTTCGCATAATGGAAATTAAAAAACTTGTTTCATCGTACTAATAGCTTTTCTTATTGTAAATTAGTGATCTTCTGCCATGATGTTTTCATGTATAGCAATGATTCTTGGCTATTTGTTGAAATGATACAACTAGGTGTAAGTGTTGGAGAAAGTATTCTAAGAGTTGGGAACAATTGTTTTAGTTAAAAACACTTTCTTTAACCGGCTAGATCAAGAACTCACCTGCTGCATGTTTCTTTGCCAACTTTTAAAATATTTGAATTTTTATTTGAATGAACATATCTAGTTTAGCTTTCATTTAGTTATTATTAAGTTATCTTGTTAATTTTCCTTCAACAATTGTGTAGTTAGGGGTAATTTGTAATTCTGAAGAAGTCCTTGAACCGATTTTCTTATTCTATTTTATTTTTTTTGGGTAAAAAGGCACATTAAAAACTAGATGCCAAAAAAGCCTTTGGTTAGATTTTTCACACAAAACAAGATTCAATAAAAAAACAAAGTGAAAACTTGGAAATGGAAGGTAAGTTGCGGAAAAATGGTGCTTAAAATGTCTGTCTGTCGGCTTACAAAAAAATATCAAACACATTGGTTTAATTTCCAAAGAGTTTGTCATGTCATCCATATAATATCAAACAGACCCATCAAATTATCTACTTATCCTCTTGCCACACCTCCCTTTTTTAGAAAGCAGAAAGACGGGATGCACCAAAAGGGCAAAATCCCTGTAAAACCTTCGTTAATTAAAGTTTCAAATACACCACTACCATGTTGCCCTCAGGCCAAGCGTGGGGACAAGGTGGAGTAATATTATAAATTTACTCTGCTTACTCTCTTGCCACACCTCCTATTTCTAAAAAGCAAAAAGATGGGGACGCACCCAAAGTGCACATTCCTGTAAAAGTTTCGTTAATTAGAGCATCAAATACACCCCTGCCATGTTGTCATTGGGCTAAGTGTAGGGACAAGGTGGAGTAATAGTACAAATTTACTAATTAACCCTCTTGCCACACCTCCTACTTCTAAAAAGTAGAAAGACAGGATGCACCAAAAGTGCACATTCCCTATGAAGGCTTTGTTAATTATAGCTTCAAATGCACCCTTGCCATGTTGTCCTCAGGCCAAGCGTGGGGATACAGCGAAGTAATAGTATAAATTTACTGCTTACCCTCCCCCTACACCTCCTATTTATAAAATGCAGAATGACAGGGATGCACCAAAAGTGCAAATTTCCTATAAAAGCTTTGTTAATTAGAGCTTCTAATACACCCCTACCATGTTGTCCTCGGGCCAAGTGTGGGAACAAGGTAGAGTAATAGTGTAAATTTATTGCTTACCCTCCTGCCACACCTCTTATTTCTAGAAAGCAGAAAGACAGGGATGCACCAAAAGTGCACATTCCCTGCAAAAGCTTTGTTATTAGATATTCAAATACACCCTTGCCATGTTGTCCTCGGGCCAAGTGTGGGGGTAAAGTGGAGTAACAATATAAATTTATAGCTTGCCCTCTTGCCTCACCTCCTATTTCTAAAATGTAGAAAGATAGGATGCACAAAAAGTGCACATTCCTTGTAAAAGCAACATTAATTAGAGCTTCAAATACACCGTTGCCATCTTGTCCTTGGGCCAAGCGTGGGGACATGGTGGAGTAATAGTATAAATTTACTGCTTACACTTTTGCCTCACCTTCTATTTCTAAAAGCTGAGAGACAGGATGCACCAAAAGTGCACATTCCCTATAAAGGCTTCATTAATTAGGACTTGAAATACACCCTTGCCCTGTAGTCGTCGGGCCAAGTGTGGGGAAAAGTTGGAGTAATAGTATAAATTTTTTGCTTACCCTCCCGCCACACCTCCTATTTCTAAAAAGCAAAAAGACAAGAAGCACCAAAAGTGCACATTCCTTGTAAGAGCATTGTTATTAGAGCTTCCAATATACCCTAGCTAGTTGTCCTCGGGCCAAGCATGGGAAAAGCTGGGGTGATAGTATAAATTTACTACTTACCCTCCCACCACACCTCCTATTTTTGAAAAGTAGAAAGACAGGAATCGCCAAATGTGCACACTCCTCGTACAAGCTTTGTTAATTAGAGCTTCAAATAATCCCCTGCCATGTCGTCCTCGGCCAAGCGTGGGGACAAGGTGGTACTAGTATAAATTTACAACTTACCCTCCTACCACAACTCCTATTTCTAAAAAGTAAAAAGATAAGGATGCACCAAAAGTGCACATACCATGTAAAATCTTTGTTAATAGAGCTTGAAACAAACCCTTCCCAATTTCCCCTCAGGCCAAGTGTAGGGACAAGGAAGAATAATAGTATAAATTTACTACTTACTATCTCGGCAAACCTCATGTTCCCAAAAAGCAAAAAAAAAAACAGGATCCACAAAAAGGGCACCTTCCCCTGCAAAAGCTTCGTTAAATGGAACTTCAAATACACCCTTGCCAGGTTGTATCCTCAGGCCAAGCATGGGGACAAGGTGGAGTAATAGTATAAATTTATTACTTACCCTCCCGTCACACCTCTTTTTGAAAAGGAGAAAGACAAGAATGTACCAAAAGTGTAAATTTCCTATAAAGCTTCGTTAATTAGAGCTTCAAATATGCCCTTGCATTGTTGTCCTAGGGCCAAGCGTGGTGGCAAGGTAGAGTAATAGTATAAATTTACTACTTACCCTTCAGCCTCACCTCCAATTTCTAAAAAACAGAAAGGCAGGGCTGCACCAAAAGTGCAATTTTCTAGCAAAAGTTTCACTAATTAGAGCTTCAAACACACCCCTGCCATGTTGTCCCAGGGCCAAGAATGGGGACAAAGTGGAGTAATAGTGTAAATTTATTGCTTACCTTCCTGCCACACCCTATATTTCTAAAAAGCAAACAAACAGGGATGCACCAAAGTGCGGATACCTTACAAAAGCTTCGTTAATTGGAGCTTCAAGTACACCCATTAGAGCTTCAAATACACCCCTGCCATGTTGTGCTCGGGTCAAGCGCGGGGACAAGGTGGAGTAATAGTATAAATATATTGCTTACCCCCCCCCCCACCACACCACCTAATTCTAAAAAGCAGAAAGACTGGGATGCACCAAAAGTGCACATTCCCAGTAAATGCTTTGTT
This sequence comes from Thlaspi arvense, assembly GCA_911865555.2. Classification (NCBI taxonomy): domain Eukaryota; kingdom Viridiplantae; phylum Streptophyta; class Magnoliopsida; order Brassicales; family Brassicaceae; genus Thlaspi; species Thlaspi arvense. Next base: position 13,532 of record CAJVSB020000009.1, on the reverse strand, counting down.
AATTAGGGCTTCAAATGTACCCTTGCCATCTTGTCCTCGAGTTGAGCGTGGGGAAAAAGTGGAGTAATAGTATAAATATTTTGCTTATCCTCTCACCACACCTCCTATTTCTAAAAAGCAGAAAGACAAGATGCACCAAAAGTGCACATTCCCTGTAAAAGCATTGTTAATAGAGCTTTCAATACACACTTGCCATGTTGTCCTCAGACCAAGCGTGGGGACAAGTTAGAGTCATAGTATAAATTTACTACTTACCCTCCCACCACACCTCCTATTTTTGAGAAGAAAAATGACAAGAATCACCAAATGTGCACATTCCATGTAAAAGTTTCATTAATTAGAGCTTCAAGTACCCACTTGCCATGTTGTCCTTGGGCCAAGCGTGGGCACAAGGTGGAGTAATAGTATAAATTTACTACTTACCCTCCTGTCACACCTCCTCTTTCTAAAGAGGAGAAAAACAGGGATGCACCTAAAGTGCAAATTTCCTGTAAAAGCTTTGTTGATTAGAGCTTCAAATAAACCCCTACCATGTTGTCTTCGGCCAAGCATGGGGACAAGTTGGATTAATAGTGTAAATTTACTACTTACCCTTCTACCTCACCTCCCATTTCTAAAAAGCAGAAATACGGGGATGCACCAAAAGTGCAATTTTCTTACAAAGGTTTCGCTAATTAGAGCTTCAAATACACCCTTGCCAAGTTGTCTTCCGGCCAAGCGTGGGGAAAAGGTGGAGTAATAGTATAAATTTTCTGCTTACCCTCCCGCCACACCTCCTATTTCTAAAAAGTAAAAAGACAGGATGCACCAAAAATGCACATTCTCTGTAGCAGCATTGTTATTAGAGCTTCCAATACACCCTAGCCACATTGTCCTTGGGCCAAGCGTGGGGACAAGCTGGAGTGATATTATAAATTTACTACTTACCCTCCCACCACACCTCTTATTTTTGAAAATCAAAATATAGGAATCACCAAATATGCACATTCCTTGTAAAAGCATCGTTAATTAGAGCTTCAAACACACCTCTACCATGTTGTCCTCAGGCCAATCATGGGACAAGGTGGAGTAATAGTATAAATTGACTGCTTACCCTCCTACCACACCGCCAATTTGTAAAACGTAGAAAGACAAGAATGCACCAAAAGTGCACATACCCTGCAAAATCTTTGTTAATAGAGTGTGAAACACACCATTGCCATGTTGCCCTCGGGCCAAGCGTGGGGACAAGGTGGAGCAATAGTATAAATTTACTACTTACTGTCCCGGCACAAATCCTGTTTCAAAAAAGTAGAAAGATAGGATGCAGCAAAAGGGCACCTTCCTTGTTAAAAGCTTCATTAAATAGAGCTTCAAATACACCCTTGCCATGTTGTCTTCAGGTCAAGCATGAGCACAAGGTAGAGTAATAGTATAAATTTACTACTTACCCTCCCATCACACCTCCTCCTTCTAAAAAGGGGAAAGATAGGGATGCACCAAAAGTGAAAATTTCCTGCAAAAGCTTCGTTAATCAAAGCTTCAAATACACCCCTGCCATGTTGTCCTTGAGCCAAGAGTGGGGACAAGGCGGAGTAATAGTATAAATTTATTGCTTGCCCTTTCGACTCACCTCGTATTTCTAAAAAGGAAAAAAACGGGGATGCACCAAAAGTGCAATTTTCCTTCAAAAGTTTCGCTAATTAGAGCTTCAAATACAACCTTGGCACGTTGTCCTCGGGCCAAGCGTGGGAACAAGGTGAAGTAATAGTAAAAATTTACTGCTTACCCTCCTACCCGCGCCTCCTATTTCTATAAAGCAAAAAGAGAGGATGCACCAACAATTCATATTCCCTGTAAAGGCTTTGATAATTAGCGTTTCAAATACACCCTTGCCATATTGTCCTTGGGCCAAGCGTGGGGAAAAGGTGCAGTAATAATATAAATTTACAACTTACACTCCCGCCACACCTCCTATTTCTAAAAAGCAAAAAGACAGGATGCACCAAAAATACACATGCCTAATAAAAGCTTTGGTATTTGAGCTTCAAATACACCATAGCCATGTTGTCCTCGGGCTAAGCATGAGGACAAGCTTGAGTGACAGTGTAAATTTACTACTTACCCTCCAACCACACCTTCTATTTCTGAAAAGTAGAGAGATAGGATGCACCAAAAGTGCACATTCCTTGTAAAAGCTTCGTTAATTTAAGCTTCACATACCCCTCTACCATGTTGTCCATGGGCCAAGTGTAGCGACAAGGTGGAGTAGTACTATAAAGTTATTGCTTACTCTCCTGCCACACCTCCTATTTCTGAAAAGTAGAAAAATAGGGATGCCCCAAAAGTGCACATTCCATGTAAAAGCTTTCTTAATAGAACATGAAACATGCCTTGCCAGGTTGTCCTCGGGCCAAGCGTAGGGACAAGGTGGAGTAATATTATAAATTTACAGCGTACTCTCTCGCCACACATCCTGTTTGTAAAAAGTAGAAAGACAGGGTGCACCAAAACTGCACATTCCCAGTAAAACCTTTGTTAATTAGAGCTTCAAATACACCCTTGCCATGTCGTCCTCAGGCTAGGCGTGTGGACAAGGGGTAGTAATAGTATAAATTTAGTACCTACTCTCCCGTCACACCTCCTCTTTTTAAAATGTAGAAAGACTGGAATGCACCAAAAGTCCAAATTTCCTATAAAAGCTTCGTTAATTAGAGCTTCAAAAACACTCTTGCCATGTTGTCCTCGGGCCAAGAGTGGGGACAAGGTGTAGTAATAGTATAAATTTACTTCTTACCCTCCTGCCACATCACTTATTTCGAAAAAGCAAAGAGACAGGGATGCAACAAAAGTGCACATTCCCTGTAAAGGCTTTCTTATTAGAGCTTCAAATATACTCTTGTCATGTTGTCCTCGGGCCAAACGTGGGACATGGTAGAGTAATGGTGCAAATTTACTGCTTACCCTCCCACCGCACCACCTATTCCCAAAAAGCCAAAAGACAGTATGCTCCAAAGGTACACTTACCCTATAAAAGCTTTGTTGGTTAGAGCCTCAAACACACCCCTGCCATGTTGTCCTCGAGCCAAGCATCGGGGCAAAATGGAGCGATTGTATAAATTTGCTGCTTACCCTTCCGCCACACCACCTCCTATTTCCAAAAAGCAAAAAGACAGGATGCACCAAAAGTGCACATTCCCTGTAAAAGCTTCGTTAATTAGAGCTTCAAATACACCCCTGCCATGCTGTCCTCGGCCAAGCGCGGGTACAATGTGAAGTAATAGTATAAATTTTATTGTTTACCCTTCCGCCTCGCCTTCTATTTCTAAAAGGAAAAATACGGGGATGCAGCAAAAGTGCAATTTTCCGATAGAGATTTCGCTAATTAGAGTTTTAAATACACCCTTGGCATGTTGTCCTCGAGCCAAGCGTGAAGACAAGGTGGAGTAATAGTAAAAATTTACTGCTTACCCTCCTTTCACACCTCTTATTTCTATAAAGCAGAAGAGAGAATGCACCAAAAGCTCATATTCCCTATAAAGGCTTCGATAATTAGCGCTTCAAATACACCCTTGCCATGTTGTCTTCAGGCCAAGTGTAGGGAAAGGGGCAGTAATAATATAAATTTACAACTTACCCTCTTGTTGCACCTCTTATTTCTAAAAAACTGAAAGACAGGAACAAAAAGTGCACATTCCTAATGAAAGCTTTGTTATTTGAGCTTCAAATACACCATTGCCATGTTGTCCTCGGGCCAAGTGTGGGGACAAGCTTGAGTTACAGTGTAAATTTACTACTTACCCTTCCACCAAACTTCCTATTTCTGAAAAAGAGAGATAGGATACACCAAAAGTGCACATTCCCTGCAAAAGTTTCGTTAATTAGAGCTTCAAATACACCCCTACCTTGTTGTCCACGGGCCAAGTGCAGGTACAAGGTGGAGTAGTACTATAAAGTTACTGCTTACCCTCCTGCCACACCTCTTATTTCTTAAAAGTTGAAAACCAGGGATGCACCAAAAGTGCACGTTCCCCATAAAAGCTTTGTTAATAGAACTTGAACACACCTTGCCAAGTTGTCCTCGAGCCAAGCCTGGGGACAAGGTGGAGTAATAGTATAAATTTACAGCTTACCTTCTCGCCACACATCCTGTTTCTAAAAAGTAGAAAGATAGGTGCACCAAAAGGGCACAGTACTGGTGAAACCTTTGTTAATAAAGCATCAAATACGCCTTTGCCATGTCATCCTCGAGCCAAGTGTGCGGACAAGGGGTAGTAATACTATAAATTTACTACTTACAAATTTACTACTTACCTTATCGTCATACCTCGTCATTCTAAAAAGTAGAAAGACTGGGATGTACCAAAAGTGCAAATTTCCTGTAAAAGCTTCGTTAATTAGAGCTTCAAATCCACCCTTGTCGTGTTGTCCTCGGGCCAAGTGTGGGGACAAGATGCAGTAATAGTATAAATTTACTACTTACCCTCCTGCCACACCTCCCATTTCTAAAAGGCAGAGAGACAGGGATGCAGCAAAAGTGCACATTCCCTGTAAAAGCTTTCTTATTAGAGATTCAATTACACCCTTGCCATGTTGTCCTAGGGCCAAGCATGGGGACAAGGTGGAGTAATAGTGCAAATTTACTGCTTACCCTCTCACCACACCTCCTATTTCCAAAAAGCCAAAATAGGATGGTCCAAAAGTACACTTTCCCTGTAAAAGCTTTGTTCGTTAGAGCCTTAGACACACCCTTGCCATGTTGTCCTCGGGCCAAGCATAGGGACAAGCTGGAGTGATTGTATAAATTTACTGCTTACCCTTCTGCCACACCTATTTCTAAAAAGCAAAAAAGACAGGAAGCACAAAAAGTGCACATTCCTTGTAAAAGCTTCGTTAATTAGAGTTTCAAATAAACCCCTACCATGCTGTCCTCAAGCCAAGCAAGGGAACATTGTGGAGTAATAGTATAAATTTTCTATTTACCTTCCCTCAACACCTCTTATTTCTAAAAAGTAGAAATACAGGTATGCACCGAAAATGCAAATTTCATGCAAAAGCTTCGTTCATTAGAGCTTCAAATACACCCCTGCCATGTTGTCCTCGGGCCAAGCGTGGGGACAAGGTGCAGTAATAGTATAAATTTACTGCTTACCCTCCCACCACCTCCTATTTGTAAAAGGCAAAAAGACGAGGATGCCACAAAATTGCAAATTCCCTAAAAATGCTTCATTAATTGGAGCTTCAAATGCACCTTTGCCATGTTGTCCTCGAGCTAGGTGTGGGAACAAGGTCGAGTAATAATATAAATTTATTGCTCGCCCTCTAGCCACAACTCCTATTTCTAAAAAGCAAAAAAACTGGATGCACCAAAAGTGCACATTCCCTGTAAAGGCTTCGTTATTTAAAGCTTCAATTACACCCTTGCCAGGTTGTCCTCGGGCTAGGCGTGGGAAAAGGTAGACTAATAGTATATATTTTTCTACTTACCCTCCCGCCACACTTCCTATTTCTAAAAAGCATAAGGACAGGGATGCGCCAAAAGTGCAAATTTCCAGTAAAAGCTTCTTTAATTAGAGTTTCAAATGCATGCCAGCCATGTTGTCCTCGGGCCAAGTGTGGGAACAAGGTGGAGTAATAGTATAATTTTTCTGCTTACCCTCTTGCCACACCTCCTATTTCTAAAAAGCAGAAAGACTAGATGCACCAAAAGTGCACACTCCCCGTTGAAGCTTTGTTAATTAGAGCTTCAAATACACCCCCCCCATGTTCTCCTTAAGCGAAGCATGGGCACAAGGTGGAGTAGTAGCATAAATTTACTGGTTGCCCTCTTGCCAGACCTCTTATTTCTAAAATGCAAAAAGAGAGGGATGCACCAAAAGTGCACATTCCCTGCAAAAGCTTTCTTATTAGAGCTTTAAATACACCCTTTCCATGTTGTCCTCATGCCAAGCATGGGGACAAGGTGGAGTAATAGTTTAAAATTACTACTTCCTCTCTCGCCACACCTCCTATTTCTAAAAAGCAGAAAGTCAGGAAGCACAAAAAGACAAATTCCTTGTAAAGTTTGTTAACTAGAGCCTCAAATACACCCTTGCCATGTTGCCCTCGTGCCAAGTGTGGGAACAAGGTGGAGTAATAGTATAAGTTTATTGCTTACCCTCCCGCCATGCCTTGTATTTCTAAAATGCCGAAAGACATGATGCACCAAAAGTGCACATTCCCTGTAAAAGCTTTGTTATTAGAGCTTCAAATACACCCTTATCATGTTGTCCTTGGTCCATGCATGGGGACAAGCTAGAGTGATAGTATAAATTCACTACTTACCCCCCCACCACACCTCCTATTTTTGAAAAGCAGAAAGGCAGGAAGCACCTAAAGTCGACATGCCCTATAAAAGCTTAGTTAATTGGAGCCTCAAATGCAACCCTGCCTTGTTGTCTTTAGGCCAAGCGTAGGGGAAAGGTGGAGTAATTGTGTAAATTTACTGCTTGCCCTTCCACCATACCTCATATTTTTAAAAAGTAGAAGGACAGGGATGCACCTAGAGTGCAAATTTCCTGCAAAAGTTTTGCTAATTAGAGCTTCAAATACACCCTTGCCATGTTGTCCTCGGGCCAAGCATGGGGACAAGGTGGAGTAATAGCATAAATTTACTGCTTACCCTCCTGCCACACCTCTTTTTTCTAAAATGCATAAAGACAGGGATGCACCAAAAGGGCACATTCCTTGTAAAAGCTTCGTTAATCAAAGCTTCTAATAAACCCCAACCATGTTGTCCTCAATCCATGCAATGGGACAAGGTCGAGTTATAGTATAAAATTTATTGTTTACCCTCCTGCCACACCTCCTATTTTTAGAAAGCAGAATGACAAGGATGCACCCAAAGTGCACATTGCCTGTAAATGCTTTATTGTTAAAGCTTCAAATAGACCCTTGCCATGTTGCCCTCTAGCCATGTGCGAGGACAAGATGGATTAATAGTATAAATATACTGCTTACCCTTCCACCACACCTCCTATTTCTAAAATGTAGAAAGATAAGGATGCACCAAATGTGAAAATTCCCTGTAAAACCATCGTTTATTAGAGCTTCAAATACACCCTTGCCATGTTATGCTCAGGCCAAGCATGGGGACAAGGTGGATTAATATTATAAATTTACTACTCACCCTCCTGCCACAACTCCTATTCCTAAAATCAGAAAGATAGGGATGCACCGAAAGTGCACATTCCCTGTAAAAAGCTGCATTAATTAGAGCTTCAAATACACCCTGCCAAGTTGTCCTCAAGCCTAGCGTGGAGAGAAGGTGTAGTAGTAGCATAAATTTTTTACATACCATCCCACCATGCCTCCTATTTCTAAAAGCAAAAAGACAGGGATGCACCAAAAGTGCACATTCCTTGTAAATGCTTTGCTCTTAGAGCTTCAAATACACCATTACCATTTTGTCCTTAGGCCAAGCGTGGGGACAAGGTGGGGTAATAGTGTAAATTTACTACTTACTCTCTCGCCACACCTTATATTTCTAAAAAGCAGAAAGATAGGAAACACAAAAAGTACACATTCCCTGTAAAATCTTTTTTAATTAGAGCCACAAATACACCACTGCAATGTTGTCCCCTCAGGCCAAGCATGGGGACAAGGTGGAGTAATAGTATAAATTTACTGCTTGCTTTTCCGCCACACCTCTTATTTCTAAAAAGCAAAAAGACGGGGATGCAACAAAAGTGCAAATTTCCAGCAAAAGTTTTGTTAATTAGAGCTTCAAATACACCCCCGCCATGTTCTACTCGGGCCAAGCATGGGAACAAGGTGGAGCAATAGTATAAATTTGTTACTTACTCTCTTACCACGCCTCCTATTTCTAAAAAGCAGAAAGACTGGGATGCACCATAAGTGTACATTCCCTATAAAAACATCATTAATTTGAGTTTCAAATACACTCTTGCCATGTTGTCCACGGGGCAAGCATGGCGACAAGGTGGAGTAATAGCATAAATTTACTACTTAACCTCCCGCCACACCTCCTATTTGCAAAAAGCAAAAAGATAGGGATGCACCAAAAGTGCAAATTCCCTGTAAATGCTTCATTAGTTAGAGCTTCAGATACACCCTTGCCATGTTGTCCTCGGGCCAAGCGTGGGGACATGGTGGAGTAATAGTTTAAATTTATAGCTTACTCTCTTGTCACACCTCCTATTTCTAAAAAGCGGAAAGACTAGCTGCACCAAAAATGCAGATCCCCTGTAAAGGCTTCGTTAATTTGAGTTTCAAGTAGACCCTTGCCATGTTGTCCTTGGGCCATGTGTGGGGACAAGGTGGAGTAATGGCACAAATTTACTAATTACCCTCCCACCACACCTCCTATTTCTAAAAACAAGAAAGACAAGGATGCACAAAAAGTGCACATTCCTTGTAAAAGCTTCGTTAATTAGAGCGTCAAATACACCCTCACCACGTTGTCCTCCGGCCAAGCATGGGGACAAGTTGGAGTGGTGGAATATTTTACTGCTTACCCTCCTGCCGCACCTCCTATTTCTAAAAAGTGGAAAGATAAGGATGCAGCCAAAGTGCACATTCCCTACAAAAGCTTTGTTATGGGAGCTTCAAATTCACCCTTGCCATGTTGTCCTAGCCAAGCGTGGGGACAAGGTGGAGTAATATTATAAATTTACCACTTACCCTCCTGCCACACCTCCTATTTCTAAAAGTAGAAAGATCGGATGAACCTAAAGTGCAAATTCCCTGCAAAAACATTGTTATTAGAGTTTCAAATACACCCTTTCCATGTTGTCCTTGGGCCAAGCATGGAGACAAGGTGGAGTAATAGTATAAATTTACAACTTAACCTTCCACCACCCCTCCTATTTCTAAAAAGAAGAAAAGAAAGATGCATCAAAAGTGCACATTGCTAGTTAAAGCTTCGTTAAATAGACCTTCAAATACACCCTTGCCATGTTGTGATCGAGCCAAGCGTGGGGACAAGTTGGAGTAATATTATAAATTTACTACTTACTCTCTTGCCACACCTCCTGTTTTTAAAAAGTAAAAAGACATGATGCGCCAAAAGGGCACATTCCCTGAAAAAGCTTCACTAATTAAAACTTCAAATACACCCATGCCACTTTGTCATCAAGCCAAGCGTGGGGACATGGTGGAGTGATGGTATAAATTTACTGCTTACCCTTTTCCTCACTCCTATTTCCAAAAAGTAGAAAGACAAGGATGCACCAAAAGTGCAAATTTCTTATAAAAGTTTCATTAATTAGAGCTTCAAGTACACCCCAGCCATGTTGTCTTCGGGCCAAGCATGGGAACAAGGTGGAGTAATAATAAAAATTTACTACTTACCCTCCTGCCAAACCTCTTATTTCTAAAAAACAGAAAGACAAGATGCACCAAAAGTGCACATTCCTTGTAACGGGTTCCTTAATTAGAGCTGCAAATATAGCCTTGTCATGTTGTCCTTGGGCCAAGCGTGGGGAAAAGGCGGAGCAATAATATAAATTTATTGCTTACCCTCCCACCCACACCTTCTATTTTTAAAAAGCAGAAAGACAAGATGAACCAAAAGTGCACGTTCCTAGTAAAAGCTTTGTTGTTTGAGCGTCAATACACCTTGCCACATTCTCCATGCTTGGGCCAAGAGTGGGACAAACTAGTGATAGTATAAATTTACTGCTTAAGCTCCCACCACACCTCCTTTTTTTGATAAGTAGAAAGACAGGATGCTCTAAAAGTGTACATTCCCTATAAAAGCTTTGCTAATTAAAGCTTCAAATACACCACTACCATGTAGTCTTCGGGCCAAGCGTGTGGACAGGGTGGAGAAATAGTAGAAATTTTTTGCTTACCCTCCTACCACACCTTCTATTTCTAAAAAGCAGAATGATAGGGATGCACCAAAAGTGCAAATTTCCTATATAAGATTCATTAATTAAAGTTTCAAATACAACCCTGCCATGTTGTCGTTAGGCCAAGCTTGGGGACACGGTGGTGTAGTAGCATAAATTTACTACTCACCCTATTGCCACACCTATTATTTCTAAAAAAGCAAAAAGACAGGGATGCACCAAAAGTGCACATTCCTTGCAAAAGCTTTGTCATTTGAGCTTCAAATACACCCTCACCATGTTGTCCTTGGGCCAAGCGCGGGGACAAGGTAGAGTAATAGTAAAATTTACAGCTTACCCACCTGCCACACCTCCTATTAATAAAAAGCATAAAGACACGATGCACCAAACGTGCACATTCCCTGTAAAAGCTCCATTAATTAGAGCTTCAAATACCCCTCTGCCATGTTGTCCTCGAGCCAAGCGTGGGGACAAGGTGGAGTAATAGTATAAATTTACTACTTACCCTTCCACCTCACCTCCTATTTCTAAAAGCAGAACGACAGGGATCCAACAAAAGTGCAAATTTCCGGCAAAGGTTTCATTAATTAGGGCTTGAAATACACCTCTGCCATGTTGTCCACAGGCCAAGCGTGGGGTCAAGGCGGAGTAAGAGTATAAATTTACTGCTTACCCTCATGCCACACCTCCTATATCTAAAAGGCAGAAAGACAGGATGCACCAAAAGTGCACCTTCCCTATAAAGGCTTCATTCATTAGAGCTTCAAATACAGGCTTGCCACTCTAGCCAAGCATGGGAAATGGTGGAGTAATACTATAAATTTACTATTTACCCTCCCGCCACACCTCTAATTTCTATAAAGCAGAAAGATAGGATGCACCAAAAGTGCACATGCCCAGTAAAAGTTTTGTTATTTGAGATTCAAATACGCCCTTGCCATGTTGTCCTCGAGCCAAGCGTGGGGACAAGCTTGAGTGACAGTGTAAATTTATTGCTTACTCTCCCACCACACGTCCTATTTCTGAAAACCAGAAAGACAAGATGCACAAAAAGTGCACATTCCCTGTAACAGCTTCGTTAATTAGAGCTCCTAATACACCCCTGCCATGTTGTGCTCGGTCCAAGCATGGGGACAAGGTGGAGTAATAATATAAATTCACCCCGCTTACCCTCCTGCCACAAGTCCTATTTCTGACGAGTTGAAAAGCAAGGATGCACCAAAAGTGCACATTCCCTGTAAAAGCTTTGTTAATAAAGCTTGAAACACACATTTGCCACGTTGTCCTCAAGCCAAGCGAGGAGAAAATGTGGAGTAATAGTATAAATTTACTACTTACCCTCTTGCCACACCTCCTATTTCTAAAAAGCAAAAAGACAGGGACGCACCAAAAGTGCACATTCCCTGTAAAAGCTTCGTTAATTAGAGCTTCAAATACACCCTTGCCATGTTGTCCTCAGGCCAAGTGCGGGGACATGGTGGAGTAATAGTATAAATTTACGGCTTACCCTCCCGTCATACTTCCTCTTTCTAAATAGTAGAAAGATTGAGATGCACCAATAGTGCAAATTTGCTGTTAGAGCTTCATTAATTAGAGCTTCAAATACGCCCCTACCATGTTGTCATCGAGCCAAGTGTGGGAACAAGGTGGACCAATAGTACAAATTTTCTGCTTACCCTCTTGCCGCACCTCGTATTTCTAGATAGTTGAAAGACAGAGATGCACCAAAAGTGCAAATTTCCTGCAAAAGCTTTGTTAATTAGAGCATCAAATACACCAGTGCCATGTTCTCCTCAGGCCAAGCATGGGGCAAGGTGGAGTAAAAATATAAATTTACTGCTTACCCTCCCGTCTCGCCTCCTAGTTCTGAAAAGCAGAAAGACTAGGATGCATCAAAAGTACACATTCCCTATATTAGCTTCATTAATTAGAGCATCAAATACAGCCCTGCCAAGTTGTCCTCGGGCCTAGCATGGGGACTAGGTGGAGTAATAGTATAAATTTACCGCTTACCCTCCTGCTACACCTCTTATTTCTAAAAAGTGGAAAGGCAAGGATGCATTGAAAGTGTAAATTCCCTGTAAAAGCTTCATTAATCAGAGCTTCAAATACACCCCCTGCCATGTTGTCCTAGGCCAAGTGTGGGGACAACATGGAGTAGTAGTATAAATTTACTACTGCATACCTTCCTGCCACACCTCCTACTTCTAAAAAGGAGAGAGGCAGAGATGCACCAAAAGTGCACATTCTCTGTAAAAGCTTTGTTATTAAAGCTTCAAATACACCCTTGCCATGTTGTCCTCGGGCCAAGTGTGGGACAAGGTGCTGTAATAGTGTAAATTTACTGCTTACTCTCTCACTACACGTCCTATTTCTAAAAAGCAGAAAGACAGGAAGCACCAAAAGTGCACAACCCTATAAAAGCTTCGTTAATTGTAGCTTCAAATACAGCCCTACCATGTTATCCTCTGGCCAAGCGTGGGGACAAGGTGGAGTAATAAAATAAATTTACTACTTACCCGCATGTCACTCCTCCTAATTCTAAAAAGCAAAAAGGTTACATGCACCAAAAATGCACACATCCCCTGTAATGGCTTCGTTAATTAGGGCTTCAAATACACCTTTTCCATGTTATCCTCAGGCCAAGCATGGGGAAAAAGTGCAGTAATCGTATAAATTTTTTACTTACCCTCCCACCACACCTCCTATTTTTAAAAAGCAAAAAGATAGGGGTGCACCAAATGTGCAAATTTCCTGTAAAAGTTTCATTAATTAGAGCTTCAAATACACCCCTGCCATGTTGTTCTCGAGCCAAGCGTGGGGACAAAGTGGAGTAATAGTATAAATTTACTGCATACGCTTCCGCCTCACTTCTTATTTCTAAAAAGCAGAACAATAGGGATGCACCAAAAGTTCAAATTTCCAACAAAAGTTTCATTAATTAGGGCTTCAAATACACCTCTGTCATGTTGCCATGGGCCAAGCTTGTGGACAAGGTGAAGTAATTGTATAAATTTACTGTTTACCCTCTGCCACACCTCCTATTACTAAAAGGCAGAAATACAGAATGCACCAGAAGTGCACATTCCCTATAAAGGCTTCATTAATTAGAGCTTCAAATACACCCTTGCCATGTTGTCCTCTAGCCAAGCATGGGAAATGGTGGAGTAATACTATAAATTTACTGCTTGCCCTCTCGCCACACCTCCTATTTCTATAAAGCAGGACAGGATGCACCAAAAGTGCACATTCCTAGTAAAAGTTTTGTTATTTGAGCTTCAAATACGCACTTCATATGTTGTCCTCGGGCCAGGCGTGGGGACAAGCTTGAGTGATAGTGTATATTTACTACTTACCCTCTCACCGCACCTCCTATTTTTGAAAACCAAAATGACGAGACGCACCAAAAGTGCACATTCCCTACAATAGCTTCATTAATTAGAGCTTCAAATACACCCCTACCATGTTCTCCTCAGGCCAAGCATGGGTACAAGGTGTAATAATAGTATAAATTTACTGCTTACCCTCTTGCCACACCTCCTATTTCTACATAGTAGAAAGACCGAGATGCACCAAAAGTGCACATTCCCTATAGAAGCTTTGTTATTAGAGCTTGAAATACTCCCTTGCCATTTTGTCTTCAGGCCAAGTGTGGGGACAAGGTGGAGTAAATAGTATAAATTTACTACTTACCCTCCC
>CAJVSB020000008.1:0-102377 GCA_911865555.2 Thlaspi arvense | reverse complement strand
AAAGTTCCATAGCAAGATGTATAACAATAACCAGAAATATAGAAATTATGTTTTTATCATAATGCTTAAGTCTTTGTTCATGAGAGAATATAAACATAAATCATGTAGGTATCATAGAGAATCATTAAAAGTCATAAAGAAACATAGAACATCCATCATAGTGCATAATCATGTGCGTGGTCTGGTCGGATATGGATAACCAAAAATGGTGCGTTTGAGGGTAGTGAAAGCATAATACAAAATCTTGGGCCCTCACTAGGGCAAAACACAAACATGTCGGGCGCTACTATACTGTGTAGTCTACTCTGAGGGTTGCCGCAACTCCCTCAACCAAACTGACACAGTATGCAGCCTCTGGTCCCATTTCTCTAAGAGAAATAGTCATATAATTATCATGTCATGCAAGTAGAACTGCCACCCGCCCCCCATGTGACTGCCCAACTTCATAGTCTAGGTGCCGAAGCACCAAAATATAGTAAACTAATAAAATGTCATAAAATTCATGTGTATACATTAGAACTCAGAACATAACTAGACTGTTTTCCATTTTAGTATCAACATACAAGTAGTTTTGAATATAAGCAACAATTGTTTATAAAACATATTTGGAAAAATAACTAGGATTAGAGAGATGCCACGCACTTGGTGTAAAAAGCCTAGGGACATAGTCTTGAAGATATGGGTTCATGGTCTGGCTTAACTCAGTTTTCTTTCCCTATAGATAGGATACATGTTTGTGTAAAAATAACACTCTAATACAAAGTATAAATGCATGCCTACGCCCTAATTACATGAATACAAGCCCTTATTCTCTCTTTTTAAACTTTTGGATTCAAACCAAACATGCCCTTAATATCTCTCTACTTTTTCAACCACAAATACAAGATTAAGATCTACCAAAAATCTACCATAAGTAGCAAATTATATCCAACCATAGCAAAATCTAAAGTTATGTTGACTAAAATCACCAAAATCATGCAATATTTCCTATAAGTGGGGTTAAACCTGCATCTCTATCCCTACAATACACAAGCATCATCAAATACAAAATTTACACTGATTAAAAGGTAGAAAATAGGTAGTATAAGCAAGATCTATAGGTATTTTAAGCAAAACTAACATAAATCATGCATTTTTTTCTATGGGTGAGGTTCATTCGCCCCTCCTCTCTACAACACGTGAATCAACATCAAATGAAGATTTTAAGTGATTAAAAGCTACAAAATGAAGAGTAGAAAGCTAAAACATGTAAAAATATTGAAGAACAATCAAAGAGGGTTTGAGATTTGTTCATTTTACATACCTTCTCCTTATTTTCTCTTATTTCCTCTTCCCTCTGTTTCTCTCTAAAATGGCAAGAATGGCTTGTGGAATACTTTGGAAGGGCAACCAAGGTTTTAAATAAATAGGTTTTCTAGCCTCAAATGACACATTTTGCCTTTACTCAAACTATTTTCATTTTTAATCCTCATGAATTTTTGGATAAATTTCGAGTACCCTAGGATATCTCCAAATTCTTTGTTTTATTGTTTTTAGGAGTTTAAGAGGGTTTAGGAGTCCTCGGAGGGGTTAAAAATTCTAAATTTTTAATAAAAGAGCTAAAAAGTCGCGACCCAACTTGCTATAGCGCGGTCTAGCGCACTACAGTGGACCAATTCCACTGGTTACCAACCTATAGCGTGCTTGGGCGCACTATAGCGCCCCAAATTCCAGTGTGTAGCGCTATAGCACTGCTACGTAACCGTGCTATAGTAAAATTTATTTTTTTTAAAAAAAAAAACATTCTTTCTCCCAAAACTTCTAATATACTTTCCTCATTCCTAAACCCTTCAAAATTCCCTCTTAAATAAAATTAAAAAAGCAAGCAAAACTGGTTTTAAGAAATTTTGAAAGAAATGTGGTTTTTGGGATGTTACAAAATCACCAAAGAGACGTTAGAGAGACATTGGAGAACTCTTGGCCTTTTGTGAGTCTTTTGTCAGTGGTAATAGCTTATAGGCTCGCTTCAAAAATTCACAAAAATAACTTTCAACATTCAAAAAATCTAGAAACAATTCTGAATACTCTGCAATGAGCTTACTTTAAAAACACAAAAAGAATCATTGGATAATAACTAGCCGTTTGAGAGAAATAGTCAATTTTTTAAGGATATGTCAAATTGAAAAATTGCTTATGTTAGAATTTGTTAGTCAATTTCAAAATTATCTAGAGACTAGAATTGTAGATTAAAATAATAAATTATATATTTTTGAAAAACTTATAATGTCTAGTTTCATTTGAAATTAAATTTGTATAAATTGGATTTTTTATATTTTATGCTATAACCAAAATACTATGGTATACTAATTCTATCTATTGATAGTGTGACTCAGCAGAATAACTAATTTAGAAAAATAATTTTATCTTCTAAACTATTAGTGCAAAATGTGCATGTAATCTATCCATTTCATGCCTAGCATGTCTATCTTATGAATAAAATAAAATTAGAATTTATTTAGTATAATCACATGTATTTTACTATTTAAAACACATATGGTGCAATTTCAAATTTAATTTTTCAGAACATAATATTAAAAATTGATATGAAATAATACTTTAATATAGAAAAGTAAATGAAAATAAATTATATATCAAAGTAAAGGCATTTGAGTATAGTTTCATATAAAAATTAATCTTACTATTTTTAAAATTTATATAATAAGATATAATCAATTTACTAAATGTATGTCTAATTTGACAATTTCACTTTGTAGCACATGTAGTGTATATATCTCTAAATAGAAAACTCAACAATATAATTTGTCCATATTATCTATTATAAATATATATAAATAATATTTTAATTTGTTTTGTCATTAAAAAAAATTAATCTGAAATATTGTGGCTAATAATCTCCTCATTTTTAGTGATGACAAAATAAATATATAATACAAGATATTATATTAAATTCTTCCCTTTTTTTTATATCATCAAAAAGATAAATTATATAAGCTCCCACTCAATATATGCATGAAAAATATTTAGAGACTCTCCCTTTATGAAAAAGATAAATGCAATTAATAATAACTTTATAGTTAAGTTTATAAGGCCAAGTTCCTTTTTGATGAAACAAAATCTTTTTCATTAAGAAGTTTTGTAAAATATATGCAAATTGATATTCGGTACCCACAAATTCAAGTGTTATATCCCTTTTTTTGATCATGATCTCTCAAAAGTGATGTCTAATACCAATTGTATTTTGTTTTTTAGTGTTGAATGTGATTCTTAGAAATGTTGATAGTACTAATACTGTCATATTAACAGGAATAAAGTGTGTTTTATTTATAAAATTTGTGCACAACAACTTTTAGCGGCCACATATTTCACTTCGGCCATAGATAAGGCAACCGTATTTTGTTTCTTAATAGCTTAAGAAACTAAAGATTTTCAAGAAAATGACAAGTATTTTACTATTACTTTTTCTATCTAATTTACATCCTCCAAAATCCGCATTTAAATAATTTGTAAATCCAAATGAGGTTCCTCTAAGATAAAATAATCTTACATTTATTAATTCCTTTAAAATACTTAATAATTCTTTTGACGACATGTAAATGAGATTCTTTTTGTTTTGCTTGAAATTTAGCGCACATACAAACACTTGATGTCTATAGATAAGTACAATAAACTAACAATCATACCTCCATATAACTTGATGTCTATAGATTTTTCATTAATATCTTTATCAAATTTGATTGAGGTACTCATAGGAGTTCTCATTATTTTAGAATTATCCATCCCAAATCTTTTTAGTAGCTCTTTAGTGTATTTTGCTTGATTAATCACAATTCCTTCTTTAAGTTGTTTTATTTGAAAACTAAGAAAAAAAAAATTTAACTCACTCATCTTACGCATTTCAAACTCATTATGCATAGATGAAGCAAATTTTTCACATAAAGATTCATTAACAGCTCTAAAAAATAATATCATCCATATAAATTTGAATAATGGGTAAGTCATCATTTTCTTTCCTATGAATAAAGTATTATCTACTTTTTCTATTGAAAAATCTATTTTCTAAAAATTTTGAAAGCCTTTTGTCACACACCGCGACCTCTCTAACCTTAAGAGGCATTGACAGCGGGGCAATAACCAACACACTGCTGGGTAAAATCTGGCAGCATGTCGATTACTGTAACCCCTCTTTAGTTGGCCTAAGAAGCCCTGTGTCTGAATACCTATTTTAAACCAATAACTTCACAAATATACATAATTCGCAATCACTCATTCAACACAAGACTTATGCATCATTCATCTTGTATCAACATTTCTAATAATCATCCAACAATCATTAACATCATGCCATGCTCAAAATCATCACATACACTTAACCAATAGTAATTCATCCATAAGATCTCAAACATCACAAATTGTTTACAATTATCCAAAATATAAAAGAGTCTCCTAAACATATACATCCCAAATCTATAAAAATGCAATCAAAACAATCCTTGCAACTGGCCCAACCTAGTGCTATAAAGTGAGTATAAAACACAAGCAAATCGAACCACCAAGGTTTTAACTTATTATCTCAGCATTTGCAGGAGGGAGAAAATAAAAAGTGAGACAAACGTCCTAGTGAATGGTAATCCAACTAATCCTAGTGGAAAATAGTCAGTTTTTGTAATTATTTAGATTTATAAACAATCTCATAGAGTTTCATATCAAGAGGCATGACAATAAATTTTCAGTAGTATAAAAGTATGTTTGTTATTGTGTCAAGTCATAATACATGAGAGAGCATGGGCATAAATCATAAAAGAATTCATAGGCATCATAGAAAATCATAAAGATCATAATACATATTCATATGTGTACTTTGGTCGGATGTACACAACCGAAGGTGTCTGGGGACAGTAAAATCATAATACATAACATGGGCCCTCATTGGGTAAAACATAATTATGTCGGACACTACTACACTGTGTAGTTATTACACTGTGTAGCCCACACTAGGGGTTGTCACTTCCCAATCAAACTAACACAGTCTTTGGCGCATGGTCCTTTTCACTAGGGAAATAAATATACATATATCATGTAGTGCAAGTAAGACTACCACCTGTTCCAGATGACTACTCGACATCATGGTCTGGTGCTGAGACACCAAAATAACATAAACTCATGAAAATTATTAAATCGAGCATATAAACAAAATCAAAACATAGCGGGACTGTTTCCCATGCTCATGCTAGTAACATATAATTTGGTTTAAAATGATCGTTGTTCATTGTAAATCATAATTTGGAAAAATAACTAGGAGTGGAAGATTCCCACTCACTGTGCAAAATGAGTTTATAAGGGTGCTCCTAGAACTGTAAGTCTGGGGTCTTGAGTAACTGGGTATCCTCTCTTACAAATGGGATACACATATATGAGACAAATATTCTAATTATATCATATGAAAGTAATAACTATATCTTATATCGTGTAAATACAATTTTTCTCATTCTCTTAACTTTTGGATTCAAACCAACACATGCCCATAATCCCTTTCTACTTTTGGGTTCAACCAAACAGGCCCTTAATCTCTCTATACTTTTTCAACCACAAATACAAGATTAAGATCTATCAAAAATCTACCATAAGCATAGATTTACCTAAACATAGCAAAATCTAAAGTTATTTTAGCTGAAATCACCAAAATCATTCAATATTTCCTGTGGGTGAGGTTAAACCCACCTTTCTCTTTCTACAACACACACAAACAATATCAACATAAAATCTACACACCGATTAAAAGCTACAAAATGAAGAGAGAAAGCTAAATATGTAAAAATATTGAAGAACAACCAAAGGAGGTTTGAGATTTGGCCATTTTACATTCCTTTTTTCCTTTTTTTCTCCTTTCCCTCTTCCCCTATGTTTCTCTCTCTAAAATGGCAAGAATGAGCCTTTAGAAGGCCTTAAAAGGCAGCCCAAATGTTTTAAACAAATAGGTCACTAGCCACAAAGACCATTTTGCTCCTACTCAAAATATCTTCATTTTTAATCCTTATGAATTTTTGGATGAAATTTGGATACCCTAGAATATCTCCCAAATCTTTGATTTATAATTCTAGGAGTTCAAGAGGGTTTAGGAGTCCTTGGAGGGGTTAAAAATTTCAAATTTTTAAGAAAAATGCTAAAAATTGCAACCCAGCACACTACGGCGTGGTCTAGCGCTATGGCGCACCAATTCTAGTGGGCCATCGTTCTGTAGCGCTTGGGCACGCTACAACGCCAAAAATCCAGTGTGCAGCGTACTACAATATTTTTTTTTTATAACAAAAACTCATTTCTCCCAAACCTTCCAATATACTTCCTTTCTTCCTAAACCCCTGAAAAATCTCTCTAAATAAATTTAGAAGCATGCAAATGCGAGTTAAGAAGATTTTGAAGAAAAATTGGTTTTGGGTGTTACACCTTTTATACGATGATCTAGAACTTATTTTAAACCATATAAAGTTTTTAAAAGTTTATAAATATGATCTAAATATTTCTCCTTTTTAAAATTCGGTGGTTGTTCAACATACATCTCTTCAACAATAAAACCATTTCAAAAGTTACTTTTAACATCTATTTGAATAAATTTGAAATTCATATGAGATGCAAATACAAGTAATATTCTAATAACTTCAAGTCTAATACGGGAGCAAAAGTCTTTTCATAATCTATTCCTTCTTCTTGATTGAAACTTGAGCTATAAGCCTTGTCTTGTTTCTAATTATATTGCTGGATTCATCAAATTTATTTTTAAAGACCCATTTAATTTCAATAACCATATGATCACTAGGTACAAGCACTAATTCCTAAACTTTATTTCTTTCAAATTGATTTAATTCTTCTTGCATAACCAACATCCAATTTTCATCATTAATAGTATCATGAATAGTTTAGGGCTCAATTTGAGAAATAAAAGATAAGTGTTTACAAAATTTTTTTAAATTCACTTCTAGTTTTTCTACAATCATTAGGATCACCAATAATTTATTCTATAGGGTGATTTGATTTATACTTCCAAACTTTGGCATATCACTATATGGAGTTTCATCAAGATTTTCTACGCTAGGGGGATTTTCAATTTCTTGTTCTTTATCATTAATATTTAAATTAACTAAATCATTCTCAATATCATCATATATGACTTTATGCAAAAATGGATCAATTTCATCAAATGTAACATGCATAGATTCTTCAACTACATTATTTCTTTTATTAAAAACTCTATAAGCCTTACTTGTAATAGAATAAACCCAAAAATATACCTTCATCCGATTTTGCATCAAATTTACCAAGATTGTCTTTGTGTTTAATATAAAACATTTACACCCAAATATTTTAAAATAACCAATATTAGATTTTCTATCAAACCAAAATTTAAAGGAGTTTTCTTAAGAATTGGTCTAATAAGAACTCGATTTAAAATACAACAAGTTGTATTAACTGCTTCGGTTCAAAAATATTTAGGTAGCTTGTACCAATTAAGCATAGTTCGAGTAATTTCTTGTAAAGTTTTATTTTCTCTTTTAACAAGTTCATTTTATTGTGAGGTTCTAGATGTAAAAAAATTATGCTTATACCCATAAGTATTATAAAGATTTTCAAATTCATGATTTTCAAATTCCCCACCATGGTCACTCCTAATTTTTAAAAATCATATAACCTTTTTCATTTTGACCTCTTTTACAAAATTTTAAAAATTGAGAATATGCTTCATTCTTGTGAGTCAAAAATAATACTCAAGTAAATCTTGAAAATTCATCAACAATTACAAAAACATAGAGTTTGCTACCAAGACTAGCAACTTGAGGTCCAAATAAATCTAAATAAATATATAAAGTTATAAATGTCACACCCTGCCCATCTAGACACTCGGCGAGGCATGACAGCTGGGGCAACGGCCAACGCCCACCGGACGGAAATCCGGCAGCATGCCAGCTGCTGAAACCCTTTTATCTAAACTCAATCTGTACCTATAGCAATATAAATATATCTCCAACATATCATTCACATCTCAAAATTAATCCAAAACTAATGGCAAGTGCCCAACTGCTATCACACATGCAACATAAATACCCTTCTAACACAAGTATATCTACAACCATAATCATCATCATCTCATAAATCAAAAGTCATGTACTAAGCTTCAATATACAAAAAATCACCATAAAAAGCCTCATTGTAATAATATAGCTACAACATTTCAAAATAACTCTACCTATCACAAAATATACCCTCAATTTATTCTGACCACCTTAACTAGTGAGCTATGAAGGCACGTACGGTAACAAGTGCGAGGGTATCAAATTATGTATGCATAGAGTTGAAAAAAATAAAATAATGAGAATAGGATTCCCAGTAAATGGCATATGAATTAAACTTATGAAAATAAAGAGGGTTTCATGTATATTACATACAAGTCCAACATTTATAAACATTTATAACAATAGGAAGCATAACCAAGAAATAGCATAACAACTGCTTTCTGTTTTGGTGCATATCCATCATAACTGTAATCCACAATCAAAAGTCACCAAAAAATATCTCGGAAAAACACATTTAAGTTATAGTCATGCATAAGTCATGTTGCTTTAATCGGTGTGCACAGCCGACAATCTTTGAGGCTAGTAAAACATTTAAAAACATAAAATCATCTAAATATGCCGGACACTATGATGTTGTACAGCCTGCACCATGGGTCACCACTTCAGGCCAAGCTGACAGAGTCTGTAGTGCTCTAAGACCCCATTGGGTCCAATGTCATGTACGTAAGATTGCCACCTGCTCCAGATAGTTGTTAGACGTTCTACTCTGTGTGCCGAAGCACTAAAATCTCATGAAATCATAAAAATCCACATATATGATAAAAACATAATCTAAACACTTTGTTCCATATTTTCATACCAAATATACATCCATGGTTTCAAAGCAGTTCATGTTTTCATTAAAACATACAATTAATTGGAAAAACTAAGTTCAGAAAACATGCCACTCACATAAAGGTTAATGGTCTAAGAATAGGGTCTTGGAGCTGTAAGCTCAGGGTCTGGTTTAGCTATGCCTTCTTCCCTTACACGTGAGATACACATACACAATGAGAATAACATCCTATATGCAAAGTGTAAATACATGTTTATGCCCTAGATTACATTAATACGAGCTCTTATTCTTTTCCTCAACTTTTGGGTTCAACCAAACATGCCCTTAATCTCTCTATTTCAAACCACAAATACAAGACTAAGATCCACAAAAAATCTAACATAAGCATAGATTCACCCAAATATAGCAAAATTTATAGTTATTTTAACTAAATCTACAAAAATCATGCAATATTTCTTATGGGTGGGGTTAAACCCGCCTCTCTCTTTCTACAACATTCAAGCACCATCAAAAATAAAATCTACACCGATTAAAAGTTATAAAATAAAGTAAATAAGCTAGATGTACAAAAATTTTGAAAAATAAACCAAGTAGTAGTGAAATTCCTTACCCTTTTACTTGTTTTCTCCCATTTCTCTTCTTTCTTCTCCTCTCTCTAGGTTTTCATGCGGGAAAAGGGAAATTTGGGAGACTTAGAAAGGTTTGGGGGTTTAAAGAATGGGTCATGGGCAAAGTGACCAAGTTGCCCCTTTCCTTAATACCTCTCAACTTTTAGCCCTCATAAATTTGGATACCTTAAGATGTCACCATAATGTTTGTTTTATAATTCTAGGAGTCCAAAAGGGTTTAGGGGTCCTTGGAGGGGTTAGAAATTCCAAAAGTTTAAGAAAAACACGAAAAATTGCGATCTGGCGTGCTACGGCGTGCCCATTCTAGTGTCTAGCACGCTATAGCGTGCCTGGGCACGCCACGCCAGGGCACCCAAATTCTAGAATGTAGCGTGTCACTATAGTAAATTTTTTTAATAAAAACGTAACTTATTTATAAACTTTTATATATATTTTCCTTAACCTTAAACCACTTAAATTCCTTCCAAATAAATTTTAAAACACAACCAAAATCCATAAATTATATAAAACCAAAACCAAAATTGGTTTGGGTTGTTACAATAAAGGCCTAGATGTAGAAACTATATTTATAGATTTTAAAAAAAAATTTCTTTGTCTTCCCAATTGACAAGGAGTACAAATTTTATCCTTATCAAATTTGAGTTTATGTAGGTCAATAAGTAGTTGTTTTCTTGAAAGTTTAGAAATTATATCTATGCTACAATGACCTAACCTTCTATGCCATAGTCAAGAATTATCATGTAATATACTTAAACATTTCACATTTTGTTCAATCAAATCATCAAAGTCAATATTGTAGACATTGTCATCTCTCAAAGGAACAAATACTAAAATATTATTCTTATTAAACCTTGCTTATATTGTCTTAAAAAATAATTTTATAACATTTATCACACAATTGACTAATGTTAAGCAAGTTATGTTTCAAGCTATCAAACAAATCAAATGTTATCAATAATGAGGGAGTTAAGATTACCAACTTCTCCAATGCCAATGATTTTTCCTTTTGCATTATCTCCAAAAGTGACATACCCCCCATGATCTTTGACATAGAATTAAACTTTGAGTGATCTCTTCTCATGTCTTAAGCATCCACTATCCAAAAACCACATATTCTTCTTCGCGGTGCTTTCATAAAAAATATCCGATAAAAATAAATTAAATTTTGATTTTTGGTACCCAAACTTTCTTGAGTTCAATAATGTTCTCTTAGAAATCCAAATGGATGCAATATTACATGTACCATTCCATTTATAGCTATTTGGAATTAAAATATTTTTAGGTCTTACAAGTAATTTTCTTTTTAAAGAACAATTACAAGCATAATGTCTCTTTCCACTACAATGATAACAAGTAACAAAGGCACTAGATTGATAATAGCTTTTTACAAAATAGTTTTTATAAAACTTTTGTCCTTGACAAGCTTTGTATCCCAACTCGGTTTTATCAAAATCATATTTTTGAGTAGCAAGTAATTTAATCAAACTTTCCTTTCCTTGAGTAAATTTAGTCAAAGCATTTTCAAGCTCTTCAACTCTTTTTACCAATATATCATTTGTTTCATTTTTAGATATAGAAGTGAGTTGAGTTTTTAAACAATCATTTTCATTTTTCAAGCTAGTATTTTCACTATAAATATTTGAACATTTTTTTTTCAAATCTTTATATTTCTTTCTAAGAATACTTAATTCATTTTGCAAATCATCACATGCATGTCATAACTCATCATAAGATAATTTAGAAGTATTAGAAGTAGAAGAAGATGAGTTTACCTCATTATTGCTTTCCTTAATAGCCATGAGACATAACTATGCCATTTCACTTCCAATAGATGCTTCTATCGAATCACTTTCCTCACTTGTATCCCAAGCGGTAGCTTTCATAGTTTTATTCCTTTCTTTTCCTCTTTCTTATTCTTCTTTAGGAGTGGACAATCCAGTTCAATGTGTCCATGCTTCTTCAATTCATAACATATCACATCTCACTTAGAAGATACTTCTTTTTTTATCATTTTTCCTTTGTCTTCTCTCAAATTTCTTCTTCTTAAGTAACTTGGTAACTCTCTTTGCAAGTTGTGCAATATCATCATCACTTTCTTCTTTACATTTGTTGGAGTTTGCCTTCATAGTAGACTTTAGACAATACTGCTTTTCGATTTTTCCTCTTTTTTATTTTTTTGAGTCATTTCATAGGTCATTAGAAATCCTAGAAGCTTTTCAATTGACACTTTGGAGAGATCTTTTGCTTCTTGTATAGCAGTCACATTTGGAGCCTAACTTTTGGATAGAATTCTAAGAATTTTCTTAACAAGAATTTCATCATTAAAATTATCACCAATAGAAATCAAGCAATTAATAATATTCGTGAAACGAATATACATTTATTTAATAGATTCATTTGGTTTCATCATAAAAATTCATATTCATGCTTGAGCATATTAAGTTTTGTATCCTTAACTCTACTTGTACTTTTATGCGTAATTTCAAATATTTTCTAAATACTTTGTGCTACTTTACATGTAGAGACTCTATTAAACTCATTTTTATCTAGAGTACAAAATAATGTATTCATGACTTTTACATTAATTGCAAAAGTTTTCTTATCATTTTCATCCTAATCCTTCTTCTCTTTAACAATTACTTCATTTTCTTTAACAATCATACGAGTCTTATATTCATCTTCAATAATATTCCAAATATCATAATACATTTGTTGAAGATAAATAGTCATTCTAATTTTCTAATAACTATAATTATTTCCATTAAAGAAAGGTGGTCTTCTAATAAATTGAACCTTCACAATCCTGTGTATTAATAGTTGCCGTAATATATGATATTATCCTAAAGGTCAATATTTAGAGTCTAGCTCTGATACTAATTATTATCCCAAAAGGCAACCCAAGAGGGGGGTGATTGGGTGTTTTTCACGAAAGCTAAATATTAAAAGAAAATGTAATAACAAAAATTGAATCAATTAAAATTATGCAATTCAACCAAAAAAAATATAGAACAATTTTAAATAAAATAAAGAGAGTAGGGATAAGAAATGCAAAATCTTTTATGCTGGTTCGACTTTATATTCAAGTCTACGCCAACTCTCTCAAACTCAAATCGATCGAGGTTCAACTAAATCCCTTGCACTTAATGCAGGTAAGAAATCCCAACTACAAACAAAGTTTTTGATTTGCTCATCTTTAAATATCAATACAAATTGTAGTAGATATAGAGTAGAAATGAAACAATTCCTTTTAAGTAGGATTAGTTACCACTCATATACAAAATAATCTCACTTCAAATTGGCACTCTCAAGAATAAACAATTTGTTATCAAGCACTCTTTTTTTCAAATAATAGACAATTAGCACAAAGAATAAGCGAGAGATATATAGGAGACTTTGAGATATTGTTCTTAAATGCTTCTCCCTTCAATTTATGCTCCTATTATAGGCAAAATCACCCAAGAGACGTTGGAGAATTCTTGGCCTTTTGTGAGTCTTCTATCAGCAACAACAACTCATAAGCTCATTTCAAGAATTCACAAAAATAGCTTCCAATGTTCAAATAATCCTAAAAGATATTTCAAACACTCTGTAATGAGTTTACTTTAACCATAAAAAGATCATTGGATAATAACCAGCAGTTTGAGAGAAATAGTCAATTTTCTAAGCACATGTCAGACTGAAAAACTGCTTTCTGTCAGAATTTGTTAGTCAATTTCAAAATTGCCAAGAGGCTAGAATTTTTGACCAAAAATAATAAATTATATATTTTTAAAAGCTTATAACATTTGCTTTCATTTAAAATTAGATTTGTATAAATTGGATTTTTATATTTTATGTTATAACCAAAATACTATGGTATGCTCATTCTCTCTACTAATAGTGTGACTTAGTAGGATGACTGATTTAGAAAAATTGTATCTTCTCAACCATAAGTGCAAAATGTGCATGTAATATATCAATTTCAAGCCTAGCACGTCTATTTTACAAATAAAATAAAATTAGAATTTTAATAGTAACATAACATGTATTTTACTATTTAAAACTCATGTAGTGCAGATTTAAATATTGACTTTTTTAGAAGATAATATTTAAAAATGATATAAAAGCTGTTTTAATATAGAAAAGTATATCACATAAATTATACATCAAAATAAAGGTATTTGAGTATAGTTTCATATAAAATTAACTTTACTATTTTTGAAGTTTTATATAATAAGATATAATCAGCTTACTACATGTATGTCTAATTTGACAATTTCACTTTGTAGCACAATATGCAGTGTATGTACCTCTAAATAATAAACTCAATAATATAATTTGTCCATATTGTTTACTATAAATATATAAATAAAAATTTTAAATTATTTTGTCATTAGCAAAATTAATATGAAACCTTGAGGCTAATAAATCCACATGTATCGATTAAACACGTTGGGCTAGCATCACACCTGCTATCTGAAATATAGATCAAGGTGCCCCAAGGCTAATGTCATTATCGTTAGCTATAGTATTCTATCAAACAGTCCTCCTTAAAAATATTTTAATTTATGTTTTCAATTTAAAGCCGCATTCTTGCTTTCACGAGTCAAAATAACCTATTTGTCCCGAGTTTTAAGTCCATTTTATAAATCAAAAATCAATTTCATCTTCCCATCCAAGGCTTAAATCGAGATTTCAATTTGCCGCCCAATCAATTATCTTAAGTCCTTAAAATCTTAATCTATACTTCAAGTAGTATGGCTAAACTCTAGAGGACTAGTTGGCTGAACCCTTTTTGTTTACTAATTTCATCCAATTCTTAACCTAATAGAGACACTCAAAAAGTAGTACATAAGAATTTTTGCGAGCTAATAGCTTACCCCATATAGATCATTCCTTGGCACACATGTGAGACAAGAATATTCTAAGCAAGGGGGTCTTACTGAAAATCTCTTAGAAAATCCCTTGAATAGTGGTAGCAGGAAAAAGCAACTAGAAGTAGCACTACAAGAAATATAGGAAATTTTGATGCAAAATTAGCGACGCAAGAGATTGGGTTGGCTTACCGATGAAATTTCTGACGAAACCATGCGTTGGAAAACAACTGACACAGTTATCCATGCAAATTTGTGTCAAAATTATTTCTGACGCATTTAACAATGCTCCAAATTCAATTACTGATGTCAATTAGTGTTGGAAAAGATTACCAACCCAATTACTGACAAAAAATGCATCAAAAAATATTACTGACACAAGATGTGCATCGATAATTTTTTTAAATTTGAAAATTTATAAAAGAAATTTACAAGGAAAGGTATTGCGTTGGTAATGTTTTAAAAAAATAAAGCAAATAAAAAAGAAATTTACTATTGCAAGGCATTACAATGGTAATGTTTTAGAAAAAAACAAAGCAAATAAAAAAGAAATTTGCCTATGAAAGGTATTGCGTCAGTAAAGTTTTTAAAAAATAAAGTAAATAAAAAAGAAATATACCCACAAAAGCTATTCCGTCGATAATGTTATGAAAAAAAAAAGTAAATAAAAAAGAAATTTACTAATGAAAATTATTGCGTCGATAATGTTTTAAAAAAACAAAGTAAATAAAAAAGAATTTGACCGACGAAAGGTATTGCATCAGTAATGTTTTGAAAAAAAATAAATAAATAAGAAATTTACTGATGAAAGATATTGTGTCAGTAACGTTTTTAAAAAATAAAGTAAATAAAAAAGAAATTTACCAATGAAAGCTATTGCATCGATAATGTTTTAAAAAAAATAAAGTAAATAAAAAAGAAATTTACTGACACAATATATTGCGTTGGTAAATTTTTTTAAAAATAAAATAGATTAAATGAGAATTTTCCTATGCAATTTACCAACAAAGTATTTTCATCGATAATATTTTCTTACTTTATTAATTTGTTTTATTATGTGGAAACTTTTATTTTTTTTTCTAATGGTTATAGGCTTGAATTTCTTCAATTAAGCTCCTAATCTTCAATCACTTTTAATTTATTCAATTAAGTGCAAATTTCGTTTCTTTAATTTATCCCATTGACTCAAGATAATAACTTTAAATTTATTTAGTTAAGTCCATTGACTCTTGGTAATAACTTTCAATTTTTTCAATTAAGATTCTAATCCCCTTGAACTTATAATTTTTTGAATTAAGTCCAAATTTCATTTCTTCAGTTAATCCGTTTGATTGAACATGATAACTTTAAAATTTTCCAATTAAGTCCATTGACTCATGACAATAACTTTCAATTTCCTCAATTAAGCCCCAAATCTCCATCAAATTTTAATTTTTTTCAATTAAGTCCAAATTTCATTTATACAATTAAGCTCACAGACTCCTAGAATTCTCATTTTCTTTCAATTACACCAATTGACTGTATATATATGCCTGTATATAGATATATTTGTGTGTGTGTCTGTGTGTGTGTGCGTGTTAGATGCAATATAGATATATATTATGTATATACTGTATATATATATATATATGCATACATATGTGCATGTATATGTATGTGCACATACATACCTACATACATATTTATATATATATATACATATATGAGATACTCTATATATGTTAATATATATGTATTAAAAGTACGGATTACTTATATATATATATAGGTGCATATGAACATATATATACGTATGTATATCATATAGGTATGAATGTATGTATATGTACATACATATATATACATACATAAGTTATACATGTACATATGTATATATGTACACATATGTATGTATATATACATTGTATCTAATATATATATTAGATAGAATATACATATTGTATATATGCATATGTATATGTATATACATACATACACATATATGTACATATTATATTATACATATATATTATATATGTTTATTTATATTTTTATATTTAAATATATTTTTATATAAGTAAATAAATAATAAATTAAAAAACATGTAACCGATGCAAAGTTGTGTTGGTAAGTGGAAATAGATTTTACTGACACAAGGTTTGCATCGATAAAAAGAGTGAACCATTTACGGATGCAAGTTTGCGTCAGTAAAGTTGGAAACACGAACCGCCATGAAGTAAGCCACTTTCTAACGCATTATCGCCCCAATTGCATCGGTAATCTCTCTCGAAAATGGGGAAGGCACAAAAGCCAAGGGGCAAATAGCAAGGGGATACCGATGCATTTGCATTGGTAATTTGTAAATTGTGTCAAAAGTGTGAGGCACAACAACCGAGGGTCATTGAACAATTCGATTACCGATGCAATTGTGTTGGTAATTTTCCCATATAAATTCCACCCCCCGTGCCTGTTTCATTTCTCTTATCTCTCCCACCTCCCAGTTCAATCTCCTTCTTCGTCAATATTTGATCTCAGTCATTTTAAGGCATTTTTCTCATTTGCTACTCATCGTCCATGCTTGTCGCCGCTCCTCCACTCCGTCCCCATGCGTCTTCCTCTAATTTCTAATTTGGTAAGTCATGATAATGCACCGGCCCTTTCTCTTGTAAAATAAAAATAATGTCTAACTAATGTTTCTGAAAATTCTTCATTTCTGGATATGGATACTTCCAATCTTGTACTGGAGTTCTTGGGTATATTCATTGCTTTCTATTACATGTTCAAGTTGATGTACTTAATTTCATTTTGGCTGATATTTGTTGCTTTCTATTGCATGTTCTGGTTGATGTACTTAATTTCATTCTAGCTGATATTCATTGCTTTCTGGATCATGTGCTGGGTGAGGAGGATATAGGGGTTAACTTAGATTTCTTATGCCTTCAAAGACTATCCTCACAAAAATTTGTCTTTTGTGTCTAAAACTAAACATGGTGATCCATGTACCATGCTCTAGGCTGGTCTAGTGTGATGCTCTCCCACCTTTAACCAGTATGACTGTGGCTTTGTATTGCTTATAGGAGTCATTAACTAGTATGGCTGTGGCTTGAAGTTCTCTACATTGCTTGCTTTTGCACTTTACAAAATGGAAGTCTAAATCACAGTTATCTCTATCATTAGTTAAGCGCTATTTTTATTTTATTTATCTCCTATGTGATTTTTACCTATCTTCCATCTTATCATGGATTGTGCAGGCAATTTAAACCCAGGATGACAAAATTCATTCTCTTTCTAAATTTTAGCAATGCTGGACAAGCTTTGAAGAAGAAGCTGAATCCATAAGATAAATCAAACTTTTAATATGATAAGTTAAAATCCTAAAATAAATCAAATATCCTAACTCTAAATTTTTTGTTTCCTCCTAACATGGTCTTGAAAAATCTTCATATTTTTGTGTCACTACTTCAAAAAAAGTTAGTTTTTTAGATTTTTTTTTTACTTTTAGTTTTTAAGTTCTTGATTTCATGTGAAAAAAATGAAAAATTAGGATAAATAAATTGTTAATTTTGGGGAATTTAATTTTACTTTTTTAAAATATTTTAAAATTTAAAATTTTTTATTTTTATTTCATCATAAAATAGGGCATATTAAAAGGAGAAATACATCATCAAAAATAATTACTTTTTTATTCCTTACATTTATAAAAGAATTTTCTTGGGGGATAAGTAAATAAAAAAATGTCAATTTTTTTAAGAAAGAGATCAAATCAGATTCTCCTGAAAATAAATTTTTAAATTTTTATTTTTTGTAAATTTTTATCTTTTTATTGAATAATGTAATCTAAAAATTAAAAAACTGAAAGTAAAAAACTTTTTTTTGGATGGATTAAACAAGTTTCTAGTACTTTTTGAATGTGTGAATAATGATAAGAATTTTACTTTATTTTTATAAATATATTTATGTAATGTATTTATACACTATATATAATATAAAAGTTGAATTTGAAATTTAAAATTAATATCATCTCACGTTAATTTAATAAAAGTTAATATCAGAAATTTTTGTCGTATTGTAAACCAAGGTAATCACATAAAGAAAATTTCACATAAATCACATAAAGTCAAACTAATCATAGTGATGAAAGAAAATTGTGGGATTGTGTGTATTCGAGAAGTAATTTTGTAATTTATTTAATGTAAATAAAATTTTGAACATTATAACAAATAAAACACATTTTTTTATTGATAATAGATATGGAAAGTCCAGAACATCATCGGTAAATGTATAATAGGCTCTATCTAGGTAGAAGGGAATTGAAATTGGAATTTATAATTGGTGTTGATGAGTTTCTCAATATGTTTGTCAACGACTAGAATTTTTATGAGAGAGGTTGCTTAGGTATTTTTTATTGTAAATGTAAATATTTGAAATATTTAAAGCCTAAGACAGTCAAGGTTCATCTTTGTCAAAAGGGATTTATAGAAAGGTATTGATATTGAACTTATCATGGAGAGGAATCCATTGTTGGAGTAAATAGGGTCTATGATGTTAGTAGTCCTTCGGGTAATTAACCTAAAAATCTAAATAGATACTAGAAGATGATATATGATTATAGTAGACTCGAGTATTATGCTCATTTTTAGCATAGAATGGAGGATACTCCTAGTGCTGATACTCAAAATTTTTTTGACTTATTGAATGCAACAAATAAATCATTATGGCAGGAGTTGTCATTCCGAATTATCTGTTACAACTAGAATAATGAGTATCAAGTTAGATTGGAATATTTTGCAACAGTGTGTTGATTCAATGGTTGAGCTTATGCGTGACACAAATCCTAAGGAGGATATTCCCATACCTCGTACTTATTATGAGACTAGAAAATTAGTGTCAAAGTTGGGATTGTAAGTTAAGAAGATTGATTGTTGTGAGAATGGATGTATATTATATTACGAAGATGACATTAATGAGTTTTAATGTAAATTTTATCAAAAACCAATGTATCGACCATGTAGAGTAGGAAGAGAAAAATTTCAAAAACGTGGCAGTAAAGTTGATGTATTATTTGCTACTTATTTCAAGATTACAAAGGTTGTATGCATCAATGAGTTCTACACCTCATATGAGATGTCACTATGAAAATAGGCGACCCCAAAGGGTTTTGAGTCATCTATCAGCTGGGAAAGTATGGAAGCACTTTGGTAGAATATATCCTAACTTTGCAATGGAGTCTCAGAATATAAGGCTTGGATTATGTTCTGATAGTTTTACTCTATTTAGCCAGTTGTCCAGATCTTATTCTTGTTGACTTGTAATTGTCACTCCTTATAACCTTCCACCAAAAATGTGTATGACAAAACCTTACATATTTTGACATGTATTCTACCTGGTCTAAAAACTACCAAGAGCTCAATTGATATTTATTTGTAGCCTTTAGTTGATGAATTAAAGTTGTTGCGGCATGTAGGTGTTTTGACATATGATGTTTGTCCAAAACAAAATTTTATGTTGCATGTAGCTATAATTTGGTTTTCTTGCATATGAAATGTTGTCTAGGTGGATGACTGCTAATAAATTGGCTTATCCTTATTGTATGAAGAAAACAAAAACTTTTACTTTAAAGCATAGAGGTAAGAATTCATGGTTTGACTGTCATCATCAATTTTTGTTGTATGATCATGTATTTAGAAAGAATAAAAGAGATTTTTATAAAGAATAGAATTAAGATCGATAAGTCACCACCTAGACTATTTGGTGAACAACTCTGGGATAGAGTTTGATTTTTTCCCAAAGTAACTAAGCACGGTTGATCTAAATTACTGTGATACGGAGTATACTATAATTGGACTAAACAGAGTATATTTTAAAAGCTTCTGTACTAAAAGTTTTTTTTTAATTAGGCATAATCTTGATGTGATGCATATTGAAAAAAATGTTTTTGATAATATCTTTTACACTGTAATGCATATCAGATTGAAAATAAAAGATAAT
The DNA here is from genome assembly GCA_911865555.2 of Thlaspi arvense. Lineage (NCBI taxonomy): Eukaryota > Viridiplantae > Streptophyta > Magnoliopsida > Brassicales > Brassicaceae > Thlaspi > Thlaspi arvense. The sequence continues at coordinate 82,030 of CAJVSB020000008.1, read as the reverse complement.
TTCAAAGCAGTGATGGACTTGCGAGAGATTTGTAGGCGGTAGGATATGGAACTTGTCACGTTGCCTAATGAAAAATTGTGAAATAGAAAGCAAAATACAGTCTAACTGTTGATGAAAGAAAGAGCGGTGTGAAATTAGGTAAGAAAATTGAAAATGCCAAATGGATTTACTTCTAATTTGGCAAGATGTTTTGATCCACAAACAAGTAATGTATAGGGAATGAAAAGTCATGATTGTCATGTATTTATGGAGTGCCTTCTTCTGATTGCCTTCGATTACTTCTCTTGATGCTGTGTGGAAGCCTCTTACAAAATTAAGTCAAATTTTTAAGGATTTATGCTTTACTAAACTTAGAGAGGAGAATTTACTGCAATTAGAGCAAATATTCTTGTAATATTGTGTAAACTTGAAAAAAAAATTCACTAGCATTATTTGATTCAATGGAGTATCTAACTGTACACCTTTCATATAAGGCCAAAGTTGGAGGATCTGTATAATATAGATAGATGTATCCATTTGAAAGGTAATGTATTAAATACACAATACCAATTTTTATTTGGTATATTCATGACATCATTATGCATAATAATGTAATTAATATTTTTTTTTATATATGTTAAGGGGTATGGAAAAGTGTAAAAGATCTATAAAAATAAAGCACGAGTTGAGAGATCCATATATGTAGCATACTTGGCTCGTGAATTATCACTTTTCACTTCATATTATTTTGAGGCCAATGTGTTGTCCTCTAGAATGAGACTACCTCGAAATGATTATGGAGGTGTGAGCAATGATCTTCCAACTCTCTCAATTTTTAATCAGCCTAGTCGTAGTGATAGAGCTTGTGCATAGAGATATCTGTCAAAACAAGAGATGTATTTTACAACTTTGCATGTTCTTCTAAATTGCAATGAAGTACGGCTATTCATTGAATAAGTTTTATTTTATTATTATCTAAGCTACTTTTATTATTGTTTGGTAAGTGATGTATTGTTATTTTTGTTTGATTGGTAGTTTTTTTTTTTTTTAACATTTCAATGGCATAAGTCAAAAAGAGGCTAGAGCTCAGATTCAAAATGAATTTTCTGCCTAATTTAAGGCTTACTTAAGTATATCATTTCGTGTCATATAATGATATTAATTTATATACTTAACTTTTTCAATATATTACAAATAAGTGCATGATCATACCAATAGTGTCACAAATCCATACTTAGGTGATTTAGCATTGGGACCAAATCTAAGCGTGAGAACTTACCACAAGTACTTTATGAATGGTTACAAGTTTCACACATATGAATACTCTCGAGGAAGGAAAACTGTTAATAGTGGTATCTGTGTAAAAGGTATTAGCAGTGTGGGAGAAATTAAATATTATGGTGTCCTTCAGGAAGTTATAGAATTAGAATATTCGCGCGAACCTATAAAAAAGGTTGTTTAGTTTTTGTGTAAATGGTTTGATCCAAGAAGACCTCGTAGTACAAGAGTTTATCCCTTTTATTACATTGTTGAGGTTAATTGTAGTAAGGAATATAATCAATATGATCCGTTCATCATTGCTCAAAATACCAGACAAGTTTATTATATTTCTTATCCAACTATTTAAATGGACAAGACCCATTGGTGGGTGGTTATGAAGACAAAACCAACTGGGCGAGTAAAAAGAGAAGATGTAAATGTGGAAGAAATTTATTAAGAAATGTCTATGTCTGAAGTAATGCCTATAATTGATGCCGATCTATTAGATAGATTGTGTCATGAAACAGGATTGTATGACGAGATTGATCAAAGATGGGGGGATCAAGAATGACCGACAATAGTTGATCAATATGAAAATGAAGATGAGGAGAAAAAATTTATTGAATATGATGACGACACTGAACCATCGAGAGATTATGAGGAAGAAAAGCAAGAGGAGGATGATCGAGGTTATTCAAATTAAATTGGTAGATTTTTTTGTTTTGTATATTTTGCGGACAGTGAATTATATTCTCTTTTTTTGAGTAATTAATATTTTTATATTTTGATTGCATAATAATTACATCTCTTTTTCTAAATTTTGGATGGAGTTATAAGAGGGGTTATTACAGATGAAAGAGATATATGATTTTAAAATAAGATTTATTAAAAATAATTGTAAATATGAAAGTAAATAATTGTAAAATTTATTAAAAAATTCTACAACTCAATAAATGTAAGATTTATTTTAAAAAATAAGTAGTATTATTCTCTAATGCTCAAAGTTAAGTAATAATTCCTTTTATCTTATGTATTTTTAAAAAATAAATTATATGTATCTATCAATGTAGAAAGATTTCAAGCATAGATCTGATAAGGGTAAGGAGATAGATATTGGCTGCTCAAAAAAGTAGCGAGATCCTCCTGCACACCATCCTTCCAAACCCTTGCCTCCAGTGATTATTAGAGAGCCTGTTGACCATACACGTACATATTATGATTACAGGACTCTACATTCTTAGTACATGTCACGGCCTCCTCAGTTCATGCCTACTCTTGGATACATTCCTATCCCATTTACTGTTGGAGGACCCGTTTCACCGGCTTCTACTACAGTACCACTATCTCTACTGAGAGTGCTTTTCCCTCTATTTTCGAGCCCGATTCTTCTCCATCTGACCTTGCTCAAGTTAGATTATCTTCCACTTCTTGTTGTAGTTCTAGAAGACGCTGATTAGGCCCATTGGCGACGTGGAGTAAGTATTCAATATTAATTGTTCAAGAATTTTGATAAATATTTTCTAACATTTCAATCACTAGTTTTATTCTTTTTTTTGCTTTTGTAGATTTCATCATTCGACGCCCACTGCTCATGCTATCACAGTAATTATTCAGTCAAAGTTTACATCATGTTATCCTACATGGAGGACAGTTCACTGCAATTTGTGATTTGATGAGTTTCGAGTTCGTATTCTAATGTAGTTATGATTAAATATTTTATTCTCTGTAATAATATTTGAGTTTTTATTAACTATTTGTTTGCGTATTTATGTAGAAATATTGTACATGGGATTCACGTGGCGAGCTAGCCATGAGACAGATATTCAGTATTTGTAGATCTCATAGGCTTTCTGATATGTTTTGGGATGCTCGGATCAGAGGTAAACTTAATTGTTTCCCGCTTTCTGTGTAGGATGAGCTTCATATTTATTGGAAATGAGAAAAGTTTAATAAAATAAGATATCAGAATAAAGGAAACCTCGCTTATAAAAAGACGATTCTCTCCACATAAGAGACTCTCTTCCTCCGCCTGAGTATGCTATGAGAATTGTAAATTTTATTATTATTTGATAGTTATAAATAACTAAAAAATTTTATTATGTATTGCAGGAAAAAGAGATCAGTCGGACTCTCCATTTTTTTGAAGTTTTTAAGCATACTCATATTAGCAAGAAGGATGGTGAGGAAGTGTGGGTGGACCAGTGATAAAAAAAAAAACTTATGTAAGTAAATTTTATTTAATTTACTAAATATTTATATTATTTATTAACTTTTTATACTCAATATCTTTAATTATTAAACTTATTCTAAGATATATTTGTGTATGTAGATTGACTTCCAGATTGTCCGATCCTCTCAGTCGGCACCTCAGGAGATATCTATTCCAGAGTCTCAACAGATAGTAGATATTGAGCTCCAGGAAAGGTGTGTTGGGGGGAGAGCCTTCGACCATATATACGGTCTTGGAAGGCAGAGTTCTTCCCAGTTAGTGTACTATCCTCCATCTGATATTGCTGATCAATCTTCTATGCTACCGGAGGTGCAGAATCTCCATCAAGAAAATAAGGAACTTTGAGAAAAAATGGAGAATATGGAGGTTGTCCTTCAAAATTTGTATAAGATGATTGAGAAGATGAAGGGTATACCACTTAGTCAATCATGCTCTCATACTTTTACACACAATTCCTATTCATCATCTCAGTCGGGCGATGGTAACCGTCAGGAGTGACTTTTTTTTTTTAGTGACATTGTTTTATATATATATATTATATATATATAGTGACATTGTTTTATCTTTATACTGAGATATTTGAATATTATTTTCACAAACATTTATACATATGTTATTTTTAATTTTATTTTAGCGTGTATGTTAAATAAATTACAATAAAATATATATTTGAAATATGTACATTCGTTACAGAATTTTGAACTAATTTAATTTTTATTAATTAAATTTTTTATAATTAATAATAAGACATAATTAATTAATAAAAATTATTAATATATATTACAAAATATATTATGTTAAATAAATTAAAATATAATATATATTACAAAATATATACATTGATTTTACCCTAAAATTTGAATTGATTTAATTAATATTAATTGAATAATTAATAATAATTATTAATAATTAATTATATAAAATAATAAAAAACAGAGTATTAATTTTCGACGCAAACAATCGTTGGAAATTATGTTGTTAATATAAATATTTTAAAAAATTCTCTTACATATTTTAATATTGAAAGAAAAATACCGTTGGTATTTTGTGTCGGTATTTTATAATTTAAATATTAAATTAATTTAATATTTTAAATTTTTAAATTAATAAAATAGGTAGTTTTCTAATGAAACTTTACGTCGGAAATTTCCGATGCTAAACCTACGTTAGAAATTTTTGATGCATGTTTCCTCAAAAATTTCTAATGCAAAATTTGCACTGGAAATTTCTGACGCAAATTTGCACTAGAAATTTTTTGACACAAGTTTGCGCTAGAATAAATATTAAAAAATAACTAAAAAAATTTATCACAAATATTATTTACCAATGCAATTTGCGTCTATAAATAAAATCTTGCATCGGAAACCACGTGAGTTTTTTCATCAAAATTTTTTATTTTTGTGTCGAAAATTCAAGCAAAGTCGTCAGAACAATTTTTTTCCAATGTTGTTTGCGTCAAAAATTATTGACAAGAGCAGTTTGCGTTGGTAATTTTTTCAAATGACCATTTTTCCAACACGTCGGTTATTGCGTTGGTATCCTTGTTTTCAATAGAATATGTGAATTTACCGATGCATTTTTTTTGCATCAAAAATCACCCTTTCTAGTAGTGTAGCATTAGGTGAGAATGAAAGTGGCATCCCTACTATTCAGTTAGCACTAATTGGAGGTAGAAATCTAACCTGTGAGGTAAGGCCAACAAAGGAGAAAGAAAAGAAAGAAGGAGAAGGAAATGAACTGAAATAAGAATTTGCTCGAGGCGTTCACCTGTGGAAAGCAAAGAAATAATAGTGGCAAACTATCGGCTGGAGGTGCAAGTGGCAGGGGAAATAAAGAGAAAGGGAAAAATAATGTTGGTGGCTTTGCGGAAGAAGAATAAAGGAAGAATTAGTTATGGAAGAAAAAGGGTAGAGAATAAGAGTTTGGAGGAAAGGGGTGTCACATGCAAGGAAAAGTCGTAGGGGAAGGGGAAGAAAAAGGGAAAAGAAAGAAAAGATAAAATTATAGTTGGTCCCTTCATTTCTTTCTCATTTCAAAATGACCTTAAAAACTTTTAATGTATTCAAATTAATCCTGTAGTAAATTTCAAAATTTTCAATTAAACCCTAATATTTAATTTATGGGTGGTACATAAATTTTATTTTAGGGCTTAAAATTATCACAGCGTCAACCAGCTAAGAAAAGTTTTACTTTAGGCAGTGTATAGACCTCAATTTTTTTTTTTTAAGATTAAAGAATGAGTTAAAAATAATAAGATAGAATGTGAATATATCAACACATCCGATCTGAGAGCAACTGATTTTACTACATATATAAATAACATGGTATCTTGATGAAGTTTAGGGATGTCTGGTTAATTAGCTGGCAAGCTTTTAAGTTTTAATTTCAAAATTTCTTATGTCTTCTGTTACACAATAATATTTATCTCAAAAGAGTCAGAGCAAGCAACACCCTTTTACAATAACAAATAATGCCCTAGGTTTGTGGGGTCCTATCCCCATGTGAAGTCTTTGCTGGTTGGCTGAATCAAATTAGCTGGCTCCCTTGACCAAAGAAGAACAACCTCTTTCATTTACTAGCCGCAAGACATCATCTTCTTTATTTTTATTCTGTTCTCATTTGGCTACAGCCTTATTTTGCTGACAAAAGAAAAAGAAATTGTGGCACGAAAGTAGCCATCTTCTCCTATAAATAGAGGAGAGATGGCCTCTTCTCAACACAACGAAGAGAGAAAGAAGAGAGTTAGAGAGAGACTCTCAAGTTAGAGAGAGGGTCAAAAATATTCTCTTGTGTAGAGGTGAGGTTACTGTAATGAGGATGATACAAAAGTGAGAATTCTTTTGTGAGTGATATCTGTGTAAAATTCTATCCTATACTGGTGATATTTTTCTCTCTCTTTGTTGTGTTTTTCCTGATTGGGTTTTCCACGTAAACCTTGGTGTTATATTTTCTACCTCCTAAATTTACTGTATGTGTATATTTTTTCTGTGGGAGTGCTGCCCAACAAGTGGCATCATCAAATCACCTTGGATCTTAACAAGTGGTATTAGAGTCAAGGTTAGTGTTATTCCTACGGTCATCCATACTCGTGTACTGTTCATACGTAAAAGTACTGTTCATACATACGTGACTGTTCTTCATACGTACGAGGACTGTTCATACATACTAGTACTGTTCATATGTACGGTAGTACTGTTCACATATACGGTACTGTACACGGGGGCACTATTTACAATAAATTTTGTAAAAATGTTGTAAGTAAAATATGATGTGGAAAAATTCAATGGAGCTAATGGATTTTCCACATGGCAAAGAAGGATGAAGGATTTGTTAATCCAACAAGGCCTTCACAAGGCGCTAAAAATATAAAAAGCTGGTGTCTATAACAGATGAAAATTGGACCGACATAGACAAAAGGGCGGCTAGTGCAATCAGACTACACCTATTAGATGATGTTCTCAATAATGTCATCAATGAGTTTGGCATGAACAAAATTTGGATGAGGTTAGAAAGTTTGTACATGTCCAAAACGTTGACAAATAAATTGTACCTGAAGAAACAACTCTATGCACTCTAGATGCAGGAAGGTAACAATTTTTCTGTCTCATTTAAATGTATTTAATGGACTAATCACGCAACTTGCAAATGTTGGAGTAAAGATTGAGGAAGAAGATAAAGCAATCTTACTCCTGAATTCATTGCCATCCTCCTACAATAATTTGGCAACGACAATCCTCCACGGCAAAACCACCATTAAGCTAGGAGAAGTCACATCAGCTATCTTACTCAATGAGAAAATGAAAAAGAAGCGACAAAAAGCTGGGACAAGCTTTCGTCACTAAGGACAGAAGGAGGAATCTAGAAAGAAATCTAGCCAAATGTCGTGGCAAATCTAGAGGAGGTCCAAATCACGAGACAAAGGCTGTTGGAATTATGGTCAACAAGATCACCTTAAGAAGAACTGTCCACACCCACCAAAGCAAAAGAAAAGTGGAGGACAAAAGAAGAAAGGTTGATAACAGAAATACACTGCAGCAGTACAGAATGATGATTCTGTGGCCCTTGTCATGAACGAGGAAGAGGAGTGCATGCTGGTGTCCACATCAGATTCAGAATGGGTTGTTGACACAGCAGCATCCTATCATCTCACTTCAGTCAGAGATTTCTTCTACACCGTACAAAGTAGGAGATTTTAGTACAGTGAGGATGGGAAACACCAGTTTCTCCAAGATTGTGGGAATTGGTGATATTTGTGTCAAGACAAATGTTCGATGCACACTTGTTCTTCTTGTCCGAATGGTGTCCGACATGATGATGCAAATGAATTTAATATCAGGGATGTCCTTGATCGTGAAATATATGCAAATCGCTTCGCAAATGGAACATGGACACTCACCAAAGGATCACTAGTGGTAGCAAAAGGAAAAGCGTTCAACACGCTGTATAAGACAATGTTGAAATTTATCATGGCGAGGTGAACGTGGACGAAGGAGAACAATCTGTAGACTTGTGGCATCGGAGATTGGCACACATGAGTGAAAAAGGGGTTGCAGATCTTGGCAAAAAGATCACTTATCTCTTTGGCCAAAGGTACATCACTTAAACCCTGTGATCATTGCTTATTGGGCAAGCAACATAGGGTATCATTTCAGAAGACTCTTGATAGAAAAATCAGATATACTGGATATGGTATATTCTGATTGTTTGTGGTCCTATGGAAGTTGAATCGATAGGGAGAAACAAATATTTCCTTACTTTTATTGATGATGCTTCGAGAAAGGTGTGGATCTCTCCTTTAAAAACCAAAGACCAAGCATTCCAGGCATTTCAATCATTCCATACAATGGTGGAAAGAAAGGGAGACAGGCTAAAAGTTGAAGTGTCTCCGATCATACAATGGTGGAGAATATACCTCAAGAGAGTTCGAAGGATATTACTCTAGCCATGGGATCAAACATGAAAAAACTGTTCCTGGAACACCACAACACAATGGTGTGACTAAGAGAATGAACCGCACTATTGTTGAAAGGGTGAGAAGCATGCTCAGAATGGCGAAACTGCCTAAGTCATTCTGGGGTGAAGCAATTCGCACGACCTGCTATATTATCAATAGAAGTCCATCAGTTCCACTGGGATTTGATATCCTTGAAAAAAGTATGGAGAGGCAAGAAGTGTCACCGTACTCATTTGAAAGTGTTCGGCTGCAAAGCTTTTGTCCATGTTGCCGAAAGGAGCAGAATCGAAGCTTGACGATAAAGCTATTCCCTGTATCTCGTCGAATACGGAGATGAAGAATTCGACTACAGATTGTAGGGATCCAAAGAAGAGGAAGATTGTCAAGAGTAGAGATGTAGTCTTCCGTGAAGATGAGTTTGGAGTTGATGCCCAAACAAGAAGGCCAAAAGGAGAATGGTGTGATTTCACATGAAATTACCATTCCATCTCCATCAAATCATGCCACAGATGGCAGAAGATATCATACTAGAAGAAGCTGATGACGAGGTTGAGGAGCTGAAAGAGCAACAAGGAGCTGGAGGAACAACAACAGGAGGAGCTAAAGGATCAACAACAGGGGGAGTAACCCACCGTACCAGAAGCAGCAATACTACCTCTTAGGCAATCTGAATGAGAAAAAGAAACCGTCATCTAGGTATCCGTCTTCTGAGTATGTTCTTATTACTGAAGAGGGGAGTCGGAGAATTTTCAAGAAGTACTAACTCATCCAGAAAAAAATAAGTGGATGGAAGCCATGAAAGAAGAGATGAACTCTTTGTAGAAAAATGGCACGTACAAGCTGGCTGAACTTCCAAAGGTAAAAGACCACTCAAATGCAAATGGGTCTTTAAAGTGAAGAAAGATGGAAATGGCAAGCTGGTCAGACACAAAGCTCGGCTAGTGGTCAAAGGGTTTGGACAAAAGAAAGGTATTGACTTTGATGAAATGTTTTCACTAGTTGTGAAAATGACTTCTATATCCGAACAATTTTAGGCTTAGCAGCTAGCCGGGATCTTGAATTAGAGCAGTTGGATGTTAAAACTGCATTTCTTCATGAAGATTTGGAAGAAGAGATCTACATGGAACAGCCAGAAGGATTAGGAGTCAAAGGGAAAGAACACATGGTGTACAAATTGAATAAGAGTCTATATGGATTAAAGTAGGCACCAAGGCAATGGTACAAGAAGTTCGACTCATTTATGAAGACTCAAGCATACAGGAGGACTCTTTCAGATCAATGTGTATACTTCAAAAGGTTTTCTGACAACAACTTTATTATTTTGTTGTTGTATATGGATGACATGTTGATTGTAAGACGTAACACAGAGCAAATAACCAGACTAAAGAAAGACCTATCCAAGACTTTTGATATGAAAGACTTGGGTCCTGCACAATAAATCTTGGGGATGAAGATTGTTCGAGACAGGAAGGAGAAAAAGCTGTGGTTATCTCAAGAGAATTATATTGAGCGTGTTCTAGAATACTTTAATATGAAGGATGCTAAACCAGTTAGCACCCTTCTTGCTGGTCACCTGAAGTTAAGCAAGAAGATGTGTCCTACAACAATAGAAGAAAAAGAGAAGATGGCCAAAGTTCCCTATTCTTCAGCAGTTGGGAGCTTGATGTATACCATGGTTTGTACTAGATCGGATATTACTCATATTGTTGGTATGGTTAGTCGGTTTCTTGACAACTCGAGAAAAGAACACTAGAAAGCTGTAAGTGTGATACTTAGATATCTGAAGGGTACGTCAAAGGCATGTCTATGTTTTGGAGGGACAGATACAGTCTTAGAAGGTTTTACAGACGCTGATATAGCAAGTGATCTTGATCACAGAAAATCTACTTCTGGGTTTGTATTTACATTTTCAAGGGGAGCTATATATGGCAATCAAAGTTGCAAAAGTGTGTCGCACTGTCAACAACTGAAGCCGAGTACATTGCTGCTACAGAAATAGGGAAGAAATGATTTGGTTAAAGAGATTTCTTCAAAAGATTGGTTTGCACCAAAATGAGTATGTAGTCTATTGTGATAATCAAAGTGCAATAGACTTAAGCAAAAACTCAATGTATCACTCTCGAACAAAGCATATTGATGTGTGGTACCATTAGATAAGAAGAAGGTGGAAGATAAGTCTCTTTCACTGAAAAAGATCTCCACTGATAAAAACCCTTCAGATATGATGACTAGGTGATTCCTCGTGACAAGTTCGAAATGCACAAGAAACTTGTCAGAATGAGTTCTACTTAAAAGCATGATAGTGATCTCCTCCTAGAAGCATGGGTCTAGAGGAGGAGACTTGTGGGGTCCATCCCAATTTGAAGTCTTTGCTAGTTGGCTGAATCAAATTAGCTGGCTCCTTTAACCAAAGAAGAACAGCCTCTTTCGTTTACCAGCTGCAAGACATCATCTTCTTTATTTTTTATTCTGTTCTCATTTGGCTGCAGCCTTATTTTGTTGACAAAAGAAGAAGAATTGCGGCACGGAAGCAGCTATCTTCTCCTATAAATAGAGGAGAAGATGGCCTCTTCTCAACACCAACGAAGAGAGGAAGAAGAGAGTCAAAAAGAGACTCTCAAGTTAGAGAGATGGTGAAAAATATTCTCTTGTGTAGAGGGTGAGGTTACTATAGTGAGTGTGATACAAAAGTGAGAATTCTTTTGTGAGTGGTATCTCGAGTTGGTAAAAAATACTTGAGGATCCTGTGTAAAATTCCTTCTTATAGTGGTGATATTTTTCTCCTCTTTTGTCCGTGGTTTTTCTCGATTTAGATTTTTCACGTAAATCTTGGTGTCTATATTTTACCTCCTTCTAAATTTACTGTGTGTGTATATTTTTTCTGTGGGAGTGCTGGCCCCAACAAGTGACATCAAAACACCTTGGATCCTAACAGGTTTGGGCTCTCATTTTTTTAAGGGTAGAGCACGGTTTCCTTTTTTAAAATGGTATCGTTTTCTAAAATATTGTCATGATAATATCTATCTCCCAAAACACAAAATATAATAATTTGTTCTCTAGTTATAATTAAAAATGATTAACAGGGTTACTACGCTAGCTTAATTTACCAGTAACATCTCTTAGCTTGTATTGTTCATACATTTCATAATTTAGTAAATGTTGTTTATAAAACAATAACCTTTAATGTCACAAAAAAATTTAATTAATTAAAAAATTCTAACTCCCAACTAATCTACAAAATAACAATTTTCATTGTTATAAAAGAAAAGAAAATTATAATTTTTATAAATTAATCTTCTTTCCAATCTACAAATGTATAACCCTACTATTAGTTTTATTTATTTTTTTCCAAAATCTAATCTAAACAAGCTTCTTTCAGTTGCTAGACGTGCTAAAACTCATTTTTTATTTTGTTTTTTCTTTTTCTCTTTCTTTTTTTCATCTTCTTGTGACAGTGAGCATATTTAATCTGCAAACTTATACTCGGTCATCATAGAGAGCGTGCATTTATAAAGTAGGGATAAGATTAATTTTATAAAGGCTGTTAATATTTTATATTTTTATAATGAAAGGTGTTATCTTTTAGATTGGTTGAAAGGTAAATTTTTTAATTAATTATAATTTTTTATTATAATAAAAGTTGTATTTTGTAGACAATATTTGTTAAATTATAAACCATGTGAACAATGTTGATTAAGAGGTAATATAGTACATTAGATGATTATATTAATTGGTTATAATCATTTGTTTAGTTATTTCTTTAGAATGATTGTAAATTTAGAAGATAAATTGTTATATTTTTATATTTTAGAGAGATAAATATTATCATAATAATATTTTAAAGACAAAATATATTTTACCTCTTCTTAATCCTAATTGGTTTTCTTAAGTTCAGAATGGGGGCTCGTGAAAATGAAAAATTCAAGGCAGCTGCTTTTATTTTCTTTCTTATTATTTTTTCACAACAAATCTAGTCTATTCCCACTCAGCTTTTCTTTAATTACTTGATGGACCCATTTTCTTTGGCCTCCCCGTTAACGACTATTTCCTTGTCCTTCGCTTCTTCCCCAGTCTTCGCTCCCCTTCTTTGTCTCTTTCTCCTCTTCTTTCTTAGCCTTGTTCCTCTCTTCTTCCTCTGCCTTCAACCTCTCTTTCTCTTCTTCCTCAGCCTTCAGCCTCGCTTGCTCCTTCGCTTCTTCCAGCGCTTTTACTAAACTCTGCAGACAAGTCTCCGGGTCCGCCTCCTCAGCCTTTGGCATCAAATTCTCAGCAACATCGGCAGGAGTCATCTCTGTCTCCTCCAACAACCTTCGAATGGTTTCATATAAATCGTGAGATTCAATGTCCAAGTAATTCCTTGCAAGAACCTTAAACGCCTCGAAGCAACAGTAGGACATTTCTATGTGCTTGTCCATGCGACCGCTCCGAATCAGAGCAGGGTCCAGCTTATCCAAGTGGTTGGTGGTGAACACTATCAATCTCTCGCCGCCACAAGCCGACCACAACCCATCTATGAAATTCAACAGTCCAGACAAAGTAACCTTGCTGTCCTTGCTATCATCCCCTTCCTTCATCTTCTTTGCAATTGTGTCCTCTTCCTCTTTCTTCTTATCCTTTTGTTGGGAACATCTCAAAATTTGAAGTTAAACAGCAGCAATTATAAATTAATCATAATGTGTAATCATAAAATTAATAAATAAGACACCTTTTCTTGCTTCTTCCTATGGCCTGTGAGATCGAGCGAGCAGTCGATATCCTCAATAACGATAATCGATTTACTGGATGTCTCGATCATTAGCTTCCTCAGCTCCGTATTGTCCTTCACCGCCGTCAATTCGAGATCGTAAACGTCGTAGTCGAGAAGATTAGCCATGGCCGCGATCATGGTGGATTTTCCGTACCGGGCGGGCCATAAAGCAGGTACCCTCTCTTCCAGGGCTTACCAATCTTGGCGTAATACTCTTTTCCCTTGCTGAATTTGAGGAGATCTTTGACGATCTCCTGCTTCTTCTTGGGCTCCATGGCCAGAGTCGAGAAAGTCGCTGGGTGTTCAAAAACACGTGGCTCCACATGGTGGACCTCCAAAACCCAACGTGCCTGTTGCAAATATTTAATCACTTTATTAATATATTACTTGCTTGAGGTGTATTATTTATTCCCAGTGATAAAAATGGCTACCAAATTCCCATTTGTCTCAACCATTCTAATGATCAGTTTTTAATTAACTCAAATTTTCACCCACTTCTATAATTTCGGTTGTCTATCTTTGTTCTCAGAGAGTACGCTGCACTTCTTTCTCCTACATGACATCTAATAGGATAGAATTTTATTAAAAGAAAGGGGTGAAAATTTTGGAAAAAATATGTTCGTTGAGCACTTTTATTAAGAATTCTGACTTTTAGGTAATCAAAATTTTATTAAATGTGATAATATAAATAACCTAAATTTTATTTTATCGCTTGATTGTATAACTATCATGTTGCTCTATTTCTTTAGTTAATAATAATATATATATATATATATAGGTTAGAATATAAAGTTTTTAATATATTTGTTACGAATTACAAATAAAAATTCATTTAATTTTTAAATCTTTTTAATAAAAGATATTTTTATTTTTGAACAATTTTATTTTTTTATTTTGTATTTTAATTTATAAATATAATTGAATTTTTATTTTATCAATGCATCCAAACATGCCCACGAAAATTTTCGTTTCTTCTATTTTCTTTTATAAAAAATTATTTTATTATTTCATACACATTATTGGATTTTTCTTTTTATTGAGAAAAAATGACTCCAAAAAAAGAGGAAAATAAAAAATGAAAAGGAAAAATTGGACAGTAGCCGGTGTGCTTAGCCTCCTTGGGATTGTGGAGACTCTCCGAAACAACAAACATTTCCCATTAGATAAAAATTAATGATTACGAGGTATTTAGAAAATGGGTTTCTGTTGATTTATATTCTTCTTTTTTATTTTTTTCAGTAAGAGAACTCTCGTTATTTTTTATATTATATTTATTTTCTTGCTAAAATAATTTCTTATTTTTTATATTTTTCTAATCAGTATGATTGCTAAACATTCCCCCACAAACAAATTTCAAGTTAACCTGGCAAAGGATTTTCTATTTCTAAAAACAGGATAGAAAATTTTACTATCAACAAGAAATCAAAACAGGCATGTGTTTATAAATTTAGTCCAAAAATACCTTTCTTTACTGTTGTTAGTATAGAGCTTCCTCTGCCTGTCCTTCACCGCAATGGCCTTCCCTTGCTCCATCACATGGCTGAGGTAAGTCCCCGTGATCATCTGCCGGTGCCTTTTGTGAAAAGTGAGCTTGTAATACCTCTTCTCGTCTTCACTGGGGAAATACGAGATCACTTGACTGTTAGGAAGGGCCTTTCTCCAAGCCCACCAAACCTTCACTCCATTAAAATTATCTGTAATCTCTTCATAATCGGCCATGCTCAGAACCAGCTTCTTAGAGTCGTCGACCATCTCGGCCTTGAGCCGCTTGGCCCTGTCAGCAGAATTGGAGCTCAGGTACCTTTCAATGGCGGAATAGACCTTGCTCCGCTGAAAGCCGAACTCAGTATATTCATGGAAGGTGATTTCGATGTAAGGGTAGACGAAGCTGACCAGCTTTTGACGTATTTTTCGAAATGGATTTGGAGTTCGAAGGGGAAGTATTGCTTGAACATGGCCCAGACGAACATGATCCCTGCCATGGCAGAGCCTAATTTAGTCAGCATCTCTGATCCTTCCTTGTTCATCATCATCTTCTTCTCTTCTCTTTTCTGTTTATGAAATATTGTAGTTATAAACAAAACCGCGGAGTTAAAGGTTTTTTATAGAGGGGAGGAGAAAGATGGAGTCAAGTGAAGTACTTCGCTAATGCAGTTTGCGTCAATGGGGTTTCTATTAGTAAACTATAAACTATATTTTACCCTTCGTTGTCTTTATTTTTTTATGATAAAAGTCCTTAATATTCCCAACAACCAATTAATGGCGTTTCCGTGGCCTGCAAGTTTGACTGAGGCCTATGGTCGCCGAGACTCGGAGAGGGACGTTCAGAATGGCTAAATAAATAGTCACCCAGCTGTTTGGAGATTCTCAATCTAGTCACCTAACTTTAAAACTTTTCAATTTAGTGAACTTACTAACTAATATGTCTTGGAGTATATTTAATAACGCCATCCAGTATATAAAAT
This sequence comes from Thlaspi arvense, assembly GCA_911865555.2. Lineage (NCBI taxonomy): Eukaryota > Viridiplantae > Streptophyta > Magnoliopsida > Brassicales > Brassicaceae > Thlaspi > Thlaspi arvense. Next base: position 66,395 of record CAJVSB020000008.1, on the reverse strand, counting down.
AAACATATTTAAACATTTCAAACTTAAATGCATTTGATTACGGTCAGTAATCAATCAATTAAATCTAAAAATTGATTGAAAGTGGATTTGTATCTAAACAAAACTTATTTTAGTAGTTAATTGAAACAAGATAATTTCATATTCATTATATATATTAAGCTTTTAAATTCAAAATATTCAACACTTAACTCTTTCGATACTCAAATCCAATGTATAAAATTGTTAACAAATATATTTTAATTTTGTCAAACACGTCCTCAAAATCATCACCCAACCCAACTCCAAGTAAATGTTGATTAAGTTACTAATCTGAAGTTCATGCCGTGACAATGTGGCAAATGAAAGAAAAGTCCTCCACTTGCTGGCAACTTGACCCCAACATTTAATCAGAGTTGGATTAAATTGAAAATTTTTAAAGTTGGATTGCCAAATTGAAAATCTTTAAATAGTAGTGGGAACTTGACATCATTGTTACGATATTACTGCGAAGGATGATGACATCATCCGATATTTTCGGAGTTTCCAGTACTAAAAATACATAACCAAGTCTATCCGAAAAGTATACTGTATGCATATAAATATTATATACATGGATTGATAGAGGCCGGTGCAATTTTTTCCAACCCGCGTCAATCTAAAATAAAATATATACATATAATAATAAGACGTGGCCATAATCCTGGTCGTTTGATTTTAGTTTTTACCAATACTCTTATGGTTTTATTCATTGTTTAGGTTTTGACAGATTGGGTATGATTTTATACATAACGATGAAATAGTACCCGTGATCTTATGAAATTGTGGAATTTTAAAAATAGAATATACAATATTTCACAATGAATATAAAAAAAAAAATCACAATTTTTTGACACAAGCAAATCAAATTCTTAATTTTGGAAAAGTGACATGGTTAGAAAAATTGACCATGAAGATTCAATATTTTTTTCCTCTTCAAGTAGAATGCAACAAGAAGTTACTAGAGTTAGGTGGGATTTCTAAATACTTTTAGAAAATTAGAAGTTGGAATTTAAAATAAAAGTGGATAAAAGTTAATTATAATTAGAAGTTAAATGTGTTTGTAAAATATGTTATAAAATTTTTAAAAAATAGTAAAATTGATATTTGAGATTTTTATAGTTTACTTTAGGGTAAGAAAAGATTTGAAAAAAAATTTGTGCAATAATTTTGAATATAAGAAAAAATTCAAATAATATCTAAAATTGTTTTTAGTTAATTATAGTAACGTCACTCACAGTGAGAAACACTCATCTTCCATACTTTTAAAAATTTACTTCTAATTCTAATTTTTCTTACTTAAATAATGCAAAATAGAATTTAAAAATAAATTTTCAAAAATCTTAGAAGTGATTGTGTGCATTGAAAAGTTCTAAATTAACTTTTGAAAATTTTTGCAAACACCACTTTATTGTTAACAATATGTTGTTCCACTTATCTTGTCTGAGAGGCACAAAACTTGATACATACATTTTTCCTACACATAAATAAGAAATGCACTTGAATTTGAGTCTTAAATATCATGTTATATATGTAAATGGTTAAATTTAGAAATTCAATAGATGATATTTTATTATTTTTTAATTTTTAAAAAATTATTTTACAATTTTATAATTTTTGTACATATTGTAATAAGAAAATTCATGATAAATTATATTTTTATACTTACATGAGGGGTCATATCATGAAGAATGGCAAACAATCCATAGTTTCGTCTTCCACAACACGCAAGTAAAGATTTTTGAAAATTTTTGCAAACACCACTTTATTGTTAACAATATGTTAGTATCTTGTCCGAATAGGCACAAAACTTAATACATACATTTTTCTTGCACATAAATAAAATATTAGAGAAATACACTTGAATTTTTGGATTAAATATCAAGAAATATATGTAAATAGTTAATTTAGAAATTCGATAGATGATATTAAATTATTTTTTAATTTTTTAATTTTTTTAAATTAATTTTATAATTTTTGTACATATTGCAATACAAAAAAAATTCACGACAGATTATATGTTTATACTTACATGAGGGGCCATATCATAGAAGAATAGCAAATAACCCATAGTTTCGTCTTCCACTATGTAAGTAAAGATTACTACATGTCTTGAGAGTGATTTACACGCTACATACTTGAATTTTATTTTATGATTGAGAATTGCTGGCAACGTCAATAAGTCAATGAAAATTTATTGTAACAGTTTTCAAAAGTCACCAAGAAGATTTCAAATTTTTTAAGATTAAAGAATTAATTATAAATAATAAGATAAAATATGAATACATCGGCACATTAGATATACCTGTTGATCTGCCAACCAAGGGGCCAAGACCAATTGGTTTTAGCAAATATATAAATAACATATTAACATGGGTATCTTGGTGAAGTTCAAGGATGTTTGGCTAATTGGCAAGCCGCAACTTTTTTACGTTAAAGCATTCAAAGGTGATGGAAAAGCAAGAAATACCCTTTTATTACAAGAAGCTTCGGCTCTCAAGTTTTTTTTTATCCTAATTGGCTTTCTTATGTTAAAAAAGAGTACAACATGGTGGCTCATGAAAATGAAAAATTCATAGCAGCTGTAATTACATAAACCAGGCGTGGCATTTGTTTTTCTCTTCTTATCTTTTCAAATCAAATTTCATCTATTCCTCCTGCTACGCTGCTCTTTCCTTTAATTACTTGATGGACCCATTTTCTCTAGCCTCCCCATTAATGACCATTTCCTTGTCTTTCCCTCCTTCGCCACCTTTCTCTTCCTTCTTTGTCTCTGTCTCCTCCTTTTCTTTCTCAGCTTTAATTCTCTCTTCTTCCTCTGCCTTCAACCTCTCTTTCTCTTCCTCCTCGGCTTTCGACCTTGCTTGTTCTTTCGCTTCCTCGAGCGCTTTTATTAGATTCTGCAGACAAAGTCTCCTCGTCCTCCTTCTCGGACTTTGGCATCAAGTTCTCCACAACATCGGCCAGAGTCATCTTTGTCTCCTCCAACAACCTCCGAATGGTTTCATATAAAGCATGGGATTCAATGTCCAAAAAATTCTGGGCAAGAATCTTAAACGCGTCGAAGCAACAATACGATAATTCTATGTGCTTATCCATGCAACCTCTCCGAATCAGAGCAGGGTCAAGCTGTTCAACGTGGTTGGTGGTGAACACTATTAATCTGTCGCCGCCACAAGCCGACCATAATCCGTCTATGAAATTCAACAACCCAGACAGACTGGCCTTGCTCTCCTTGCTTTCACCCCTTTCCTTCATCTTCTTCGCAATTGGGTCCTCCTCCTCTATCTTCTCCTCATCCTTCTGTTGTGGAAGTTTCAAAATTCAAAATTAAACAGCAGCAATAATAAGTTAATAATTAGATTTAATTAAATAATTTATAAATGCAACACCTTTTCTTTCTTCTTCCTCTGGCCTGTTAGATCGAGCTATCACTAACCCCAACTCCGATTAAATAAAATGGGTTAAATTGCCTGACCAAATTGAAGTTTTTAAAAGTTGACTGGTCAAACTGAGAATTCTCAAATAGTTGGGCAATTTTGAAATTTAGCTTTCGGAAGTGAGGCGGGCATAATTTGACATTTCGTGTTTTAAATATAAATGTTTAAAAAAAAATCGATTAGACAGGCGTCACGATCATTACATCATGATGGGAGAAGATCCGCGGGGCAACGTCAGATCAGACCTGTTTTCGCAATATCTAGCAGTAAGCAACAAATATACAACTTAATAATATAATATTATATTACATAATATATAAAATATAAAGGCATGTGCATAGATCCAACGGGGGTGGATATAAATTGACCTGCAGATGGCATTATGGTTGGTTGAAAAGAAAGGAAAAAAAATTCGTCACCACCTAAAAGGGGTGTAATTACTTTTAACGCGTGTGTTGAAAAGAAAGGAGATAAGAATATTTTTATTAAAGATTTGTAAAAATATAGAAAACTTAGGAATAGTTGATACGACTTTTAGACATGGTATTTAAATATTTTTGTAAAATTAAAAATTAAAATTTAAAATAAAAATAAATAAAAGTGGATTAAAAGTAGATGTTGTAAAATTTATTAAAAAGTGAAAAAAATTAGTTTGTGTTTGGATGTAATTGTGTAATTTTAGATTTAATTTTGAAGAAAATTAATTTTTTAGATTTTTATATAAAAGGCATGGATGAGTTTACATTAAAAAAATTCTGAGGATAAAAGATTCAAAAAGTATTTTTTATTTAATTATAACAATACTACTCAAAAGCATCGTCCTTCTATTTTTAGAATCAACTTAATAAAAATTTGATTTTGCTATTTTTTTTTAAAATAGGTTTTTTATTTGATTACTCCCAAAAAATTTATTTGTAAGTATAAAAATTAAAAATGTATTTTGACATTTTTTCTCTTTACAATATGCCACATTTTAAAATAAGAATATAAAATTTGTAAGATAAAAATTCAAAACAAAAAGAAATAAGAAAAGTAGATTCTCAAAGTTGAATTTTTCAAATAAAATTTCTGGAATATTTAGTTTTTTTTAATCTTGAATCCAGTAATTAATTTAAGAATTAAAATTTAAAAATCCAAAAAGTTAAATTTTTTGAGAAAAATAAGTAATTTTTTAATTTTTTTCAATGCAATGGACATTTTAATTTTATATAACAAGAATCTTCTGTAATCTTTATGAAATATATTTAAAAATCTATATCTGATATAATATGTGTAATATAAAAAAAAATTTGTACTTTTAGCTTAACACTGTCTTATTTCAATAGAATAGAAATTAATATTATAAATTATATATGGTACAAAATTAAAATTAAAAATTATATTTACTTAAATTAAAATTTTAAAAATTAAATTAAATTAAATAAATTAGGCAAATTAAAAAATAGACTGAAAACTTAATTTTTGAAAAAAAAATAATAACAACAATAACAATAACAACACGATTAAGTGGTGGACTGGCCGCGCAGGCCCACTTAGTTGGCCCGGAAACAGGGCTGGTCTACCGAGCCTATTCATTTAAAAACTTAGTTTAAATTTCACAATTTTAACAGGGCTGGCACGTGCATAGATCCAACGGGGTCGATATAAATTGACCTGCAGATGGCAATATGGTTGCCGTCTAAGTTTTCTCTTCTTCTGTGTGTTTAAGGCTCTTGTCGTTTAGTTCATTCTTTAGCTCTTGACTGAAAATGAAAATGCAGTAGTTGATGTGTCATTGTTTATTATGCAAATTAAGGAATCTTAAGCTCGCATTCTGTCCGCGATATTAATAATAATGAACGTATGTTATACGTCAGATATCAAATATTAATATAAAAATATATAAGATATATATAAATTTAGCATGATAAAAAAATATATCATATATAAATATATATTAATTATTGAATTAATAAATAATAAAAAAAATTATATTTATATATATATATATATGTTAGTGAAAGATATGTGACTGACTCTAGGTGGGGAAGAAGAGCATTCAATCTAGACTCACTATTTAAGTGGTCCTCTACTAATCTTGTCCGTTACTTGAAAAATAACGTGTGCTAATTTGAAGAAATATCCTTTTTAACTTAAGTGATATCAAAGTCAATTTAGTAGATAAAAAATCACTGGTTGGAGGCCTTGTGATAACATAAGCTTTTGCATTCATGACTCGCAGAGTGGTGGGGTCAACAAACAAGTCACTTATTCTAGGTGGGGGGGGGGAAAGAGGGTCTAATCCGAGATTGCCACTTAAGTGATTCCTTGCTGGTCCAATTTATACCTTGAAAAATGATGTAAGTTGATTGAATGGCGTATCCCTCACGAGTCAAGTAAACGCACCAAAAAGTGAGGTGTTTCAACTAAAATAGGTTTGGTCATGTGATTGCATTATGTAATAATAGTAATTCTAATAAAAAATAAAATCTAAACATATAATAAATTTTTAAATTTTAAATTTTTAGAAAAAAATCGTGGTTAGAGAAATTGTGACACGAAAATTCATTTTTTTTTTGTTTTACAATTTGAGGGTATAAAAAATTTTTTTTTAAAGACTGGTGGAAATGTAGAAAACTTAGGAATGGTTGAAATATTTGAAAGAAAAGAAAATTTGTCTCCTAAAAAGGATATAAGTATTTTCAACGCGTGCGTTGAAAAGAAAGGAGACAGGAATATTTTTCTTAAGGATTGGTGGAAATATAGAAAACTTGGAATGGTTGATGAGACTTCTAGGTGCAGTTTTTAAATATTTTTGTAAAATTGAAAATTAGAATTGAAAATAAAAATAAATAAAAGTGGACTAAAAGTAGATGTTGTAAAATTTATTAAAAATTGGAAAAATTAGTACAATATGTGTTTGGATGTAATTTGTGTAATTTTAGATTTAATTTTGAAGAAAATTAATTTTTTAGATTTTTATATAAAAGTTATGGGTGAGTTTGCATTTAAAAAAAATTCCGAGGATAAAAGATTCAAAAAGTATCTTCTATTTAATTATAACAATACTACTCAAAAGCATCATCCTTTTATTTTTATAATCAACCTAATAAAAATTTGATTTTGCTAGTTTTTTTTAAATGGATTTTTTATTTGATTACTCCCAAAAAATTTATTTGTAAGTATAAAAATTGAAAATGTATTTTGACATTTTTTGCTCTTTACAATATGCCACATTTTAAAATAAGAATATAAAATTTGTAAGATAAAAATTCAAAACAAAAATAAATAAGAAAACTAGATTCTCAAAGTTGAAATTTTCAATTAAAATTTCTGGAATATTTAGTTTTTTTTTATCTTGAATCCAGTAATTAATTTAAGAATTAAAATTTAAAAATCCAAAAAGTTAATTTTTTTGAGAAAAATAAATAATTTTTAAATTTTTTTGAATGCAATGGACATTTTAATTTTATATAATAAGAATTTTCTGTAATCTTTATGAAATATATTTAAAAATCTATATCTGATATAATATGTGTAATATAACAAAATAAATTTGTACTTTTAACTTAACACTATCTTATTTCAATAGAATAGAAATTAATATTATAAAATTATATATGATACTAAATTAAAATTAAAAATTATATTTATCTAAACCAAAATATAAAAAATTAAATTAAATTAAATAAATTAGGCAAGTTTAAAAATTGTCTGAGAGCTTAATCCTCGAAAAACCAAAAAAAGCAAAAAACTACGACCAAGCGGTGGACTGGCCCGCCCGGGCCCCACTTAGTTGGACCGGAAACAGGGCTGGTCTACCGAGCCTATTCATTTAAAAACTTAGTTCAAATTTCACAAATTTAACACAACTTATTTTAACATAAACGGTTTAATTTTTAATATATTAAATTAAAAACCTAGAATATAAATTAAATATACATCAATTTTCGATTTATTTAAAATTTGAACCATACTTTGCTTGACAGATAAAAAAATAATTTTTAAAATCTCCCAAGCTACGAAGTGCGATGAAATGGATTTTTGATTTCTCCATTTGCCATTAAAATGGATGAAATAAGAATCATTTTTATTTTTATTTTTATTTTTATTTAAATATTTAATGTGATTGTAAAACGAATATCAACCACTCGATCAAAAATAAAAATCAGCTAAAATAAAGACATAAAAATAAACAAAAAAACAAAAGTTGTTGAAAACAAAACTTTTTGATCATGTCCTGCACCGGAAGGATTGAAATTTGCTGGGGATAGTCTTCTAAACGCACAACAAATTTCTAACTGGTTATTTATCCAATTTGACCTACCATAGTAATGGTAATTTTATTCATATCTGATACATATTTGTAAATTTTACCTAATCGAATTTGGGTATAAATATTGTAAAATGGGGATAGAACGGGTTTGGGGAATTTTTTTGAATTTAGAGACAAAGATATAGATTATAATATTTAACTTATTTCATACTCAGTATATATGAATATTTATGTATATCTATGTGCGTGTATATATTAAAACATATATTTAAAAATATATATTCAATAACTAATATATAAAAATATATATATCTGATATATTACAAAATATAAATAAATTATGTAAATGCTTGTGTAGGTATGTCACGACCCGGGTGTCGGATCCGTGACCGGCGCTAAGGTTAAAACGAATTCTACCCCAGCAAGCCTATCAAACACGAAACTGAAAATTTTCATAAATAATCATAAATTTCCAAATCAAAATCTGAAGTACGAAACAATAATCAAAACATGTCTCTACACTGAAAACTTGTCTGTGATCCCAGAGCTAACTAAGAGAAACGAAACAGTACATCAGAATGAAATAGAAACTAACTACTATCTCGAGAACTGAATCAGATGGTCAAGATCGATCGACTCCTATCACGCAGTCGGGTCCGTCGGTAGAGTCGAACCTGAGTCTGAAAAATTAAAAGAATGAGTCTATTGACCTAGTGAATAATAATGCATATTTACATGCGAGAGACGTATATCAAACATTTATTGTCTTAAAGCATAATTTTCAATTCACACAAGTTAGAGAGTTCGACACTGAGAACCATACAGAAACAGGACGGCAAACTCATCGTATGCCGATATACAGATATCAGGATGGCGACTCAAAGTCTGCCGTAAATCAATAAACAGGCCTACCACGTCAGCCACACGTGATAGTCTAGCACCACCCCTGCTAGCTGGGGATACAAGTCAAGGTGCACCCAGTCTAACGCCTACTGCCGTTAGCTACAGTATTCTAACAGTTCGGTACTCCCTTAAAATCAACTATCAAAGTTTAACAGAATAAGTTAACAATTATCAAGTTGCCTAAAGTATGTCAGTGTTCGAAATCAGGAGTTTCATAAGTTTTTCCAACAAATCAGATAATGACATATACGTCCCTCGAATTTTTCTAACAATTTGGTTCAAACTGAATAGTAGCTGACATAATTTCAATTTATGTAAGAACAGGAATTTAAACAAGTATAAAAGCAATTTAAACATATAAATATCTACTATTACTCACTGAAACCGAGAACCACGAAAATCGAGCTTCGGCGATTCGGCTCCCCGAAAGTCAACCAATTAATCTAAAAATAATCAAAATATTCATTTTAGAACGTAGTATTTCTCAAAATTAATTAAAAAGTAATTTATTATCAAAAACCCAACCCTATTCTTGATTTTTTTCATGTTTTAAGCCATTTCGGGAATCTTAAAGTCACGAATCGATCGATATAATACTGAACCGGACCTTTTACATATTGAACCGAACTTGAAACTTATTGAACTAATGAGGAAAACCACTGAACCAAGATAAAAACCCATTAATTCAACCTCAAAACCATTAAACCGGCATTAAATCCTTTAAACCGGCTATAAAACTCATGGAACCGGGCTTATTCCTACTAAACCGGCCTTGAAATACGTGGAACCAGTCCTTAAATTCATTGAACCAGATTTAGCTTTACTGAACCGGTGAGCAAAGGCCCTGAACCGGCCTTAATACAATAAACCGGGGGTTTTTTCCTATTTCTTTGAATTTTCTTTAACATTGGACCGGCCGGTTCACTATTGAACCGGCCGGTTTTCATCTGAACCGGCCTAAGGTCAGGTAGGTAATTAAATTACCTTCGTAAGGATACTTTGAACCGGCCAGGAACTGGACCGGAAGCCACTGAACCGGCCGGTTTTCCATTTTCTGGCATTTTTCTATTATATTATTATTTTATTTCTTACTAGGTCGGATTGGATCCAGAATTCCAGATCCGGACCCCATACCCTGTTGGTTTACTGGGCTGGGCCTGGTTCAGGGCCTAGCCTCACAATATTCATTTGGCCCGAAGCCCATTTACCCAAATTCAAACAGGGCTTGGCCCATTGGCCCAACCCTTTATTCATCAAGAGTCCGGACCCGGAACCCATAACCGGGTTTCATCCCTTTCACCCGGTTCCTGCAATCACTGAAACAGAAAGAAAAAAAATGAAAACAAATCTTACTTGGAACCCGATCAACTTGCAGATGGAAGCTTCGGACTTCGATTGAAATGGCTAGGTGACTCTTCTCGGTTGGATTTAATCGAGCCAGAAACTCTAAAATTTCTGGAATGGCCGACGAACAGTTTGTACGAAGCTCTACAAATTTTGTGAATGTCTGTATCTAATTTTTGAAATAAATTGAGGGCTTTGGTTAATTAGTCTCAGCCGAACGACTTTATAAAGAGAAATTTGATCGAAACAGTTCCGGAAATCACGAATTGATAGCTTTCCTTTCGTGAGTTCGTGGATCCGAACGTCTCGGACGTTCGGATCACGTCGAGATTTTTTTTTTTTTTTTTATATTGGGTTTTTACAGTCTTCCCCCTTAAAAGAAATTCGGTCCCCGAATTTAAATTGCAAAATACTGACTAACCTTATGTCTCGAACAAGTGGGGGTATCTTGAACGCATCATTTCCTCTGGTTCCCATGTTGCCTCCTCTTTCGAGTGATGTCTCCATATTACTTTCACAGATGCAAGTTCTTTCGTCCTCAGTCTCTTAATCTGTCGGTCAACAATGGCCATAGGTTCCTCCTCATATGACAGATCAGAATCTAACTGTATTTCCTGCGGTGCCAAAACATGTGACGAATCAGGCAAGTATTTTCGAAGCATGGATACGTGGAATACAGGATGCACCGATGAAAACTCAGGAGGAAGGGCCAATCGATACGCCACTGCGCCGACCCGATCTAATATCTCAAATGGACCGATATATCGAGGACTGAGTTTTCCTTTCTTTCCAAATCGCATAATGCCTTTCAATGGTGATATTTTTAAGAACACATGGTCACCCACTGCAAATTCGAGCTCCCGACGACGCTGATCAACATACGACTTCTGCCTACTCTGAGCAGCTAACAACCTCTGTCGAATTAATTGAACCTTGTCCAACGAGTCCTACACCAAATCTGGCCCTAGAAGCTTAGCTTCTCCGGTCTCAAACCATCCAACAGGAGATCTACAACGTCGCCCATACAAAGCCTCAAATGGTGCCATCTGAATACTTGCCTGATAACTGTTATTATATGCAAACTCGATCAATGGCAAGAACTGACTCCAATTGCCCCAAAATCCATGACACAGGCCCGTAACATATCTTCTAGTATCTGTATCGTCCTCTCGGACTGTCCATCGATCTGAGGGTGAAAAGCCGTACTGAGATCTAATCGAGTACCGAGGGCTTCATGAAGAGCCCTCCAAAATCAAGATGTAAACTGAGCCCCCCGATCGGATATGATAGAGATAGGTACCCCGTGGAGTCTCACTATCTCGTCAATATACAGCTGTGAATACCGAAGGGTATCATACGTCGTCTTCACCGGAAGGAAATGAGCTGACTTAGTCAACCGATCGACTATCACCCAAATAGAGTCAAACCCCCTAAGTGTGCGGGGTAATCCTGTCACAAAGTCCATGGTGATTCTCTCCCACTTCCATTCCGGGATCTCAATCTGCTGAAGTAGCCCAGCTGGCCTCTGATGCTCGGCTTTCACCTGCTGACAAGTCAAGCATCGTGATACAAAATCAGCAACATCTCGTTTCATACCTTCCCACCAGTACAATTGCCTTAAATCCTGATACATCTTGGTGGAGCCGGGATGTACTGTATACTTGGAGTTATGGACTTCCTCCAAGATCACTCTCCTCAGGTCGCCAACATCTGGAACACAAATACGGGCACTGCATCTCAGAACTCCCTCAGCATCAATCTCAAACTCTGGATGTCTCCCTGTCTGAACTTCTTCCTTGAGTTTTAGCAATTTTGCATCTTTATCTTGACTGGTTTTAATTATCTCAAGTAGGGATGAATGAGCCTGCACATGAGCTAACAACACTCCCTTTTGACCAATCTGAAGCTGTACACCACCTCTCTCTAGTCCATGTAACTCCTCAATCAATGGTCGTCTAACTGGAGCAATGTGAGCTAAACTCCCCATAGACTTTCTACTCAAAGCATCGGCGACCACATTGCCTTACCAGGATGGTACAATATCGTGCAATCGTAGTCTTTAATCAACTCCATCCATCTCCTCTGTCTGAGATTCAAATCTTTTTGCTGAAAAATATACTTCAGACTTTTGTGATCGGTATAGATCTCGCAAGGCTCTCCATACAGGTAATGTCGCCATATCTTCAATGCAAATACCACAGCCCCCAATTCCAAGTCATGAGTGGGGTAATTTTGCTCATGCTTCTTAAGCTGTCTGGATGCGTATGCTATAACACGGTCATTCTGCATCAGAACACATCCCAGACCAACTCTGGAAGCATCACAATAAACCGAAAAGCCTTCTGTCCCCGAAGGTAATGCTAACACTGGAGCTGAAGTCAGGCGGTCCTTAAGTTCCTGAAAACCCTTCTCACAATCATCAGACCATTGAAATTTTACATTCTTCTGTGTCAGTCGGGTTAACGGCGCTGCAATCCTTGAAAAGTCCTTGACAAACCGGCGGTAATATCCAGCAAGGCCCAGAAAACTTCGGATCTCGGTGACAGATTTAGGCGTAGGCCACTGCTGTACTGCCTGGATCTTACTCTCATCAACCATGATTCCTTCCTTGGAAACTACATGTCCAAGGAAAGCCACACTATCTAACCAGAATTCACACTTAGAAAACTTTGCATACAGCTAGTGCTCCCTCAAAGTCTGCAATATCTGTCGCAGGTGTGACTCATGCTCCTCACTACTTTTGGAGTATACTAATATATCATCGATAAATACAATCACGAATCGGTCCAGGAATGACTTGAATACCCGATTCATCAAATCCATGAAGGCAGCTGGAGCATTCGTCAATCCGAAGGACATAACCAAGAACTCATAATGTCCATATCTAGTCCGGAAAGCTGTCTTGGGAATATCCTCGGATCTGATTCTTAGCTGATGGTATCCAGATCTCAAGTCTATCTTAGAAAAGCATGTTGCCCCTTGAAGTTGATCGAACAGATCGTCTATCCGAGGCAACGGGTACTTATTGCGGACAGTCACCTTATTGAGTTGCCGGTAATCAATACATAGCCGCATACTCCCATCCTTTTTCTTTACAAATAATACCGGAGCACCCCAAGGAGAAGTGCTCGGTCTAATGAAACCCTTGTCCAGGAGATCCTGTAATTGTTCCTTTAACTCTTTAAGTTCTGTCAGTGCCATACGATAAGGAGGAATAGAAATCGGGCGTGTGTCTGGCACTAGATCAATACAGAACTCAATTTCTTGATCAGGAGGAATACCCGGCAACTCCTCGGGAAACACATCAGCGTACTCACTCACAATCGGGACTGACTCAATGCTGGTTTCCGAGATTCGGGTGTCTCTGATCAAGGCCAAAAATCCCTGACACCCTCTAGATAACAGTCGCTTAGCCCTCATATAAGAAATCACTCGAGCTGGGGCCAAGCGATAATCCCCCTGAAATGCTAGTGGCGATTCACCGGGTGTCTCAAACTTCACTGTCTTAGTACGACAGTCTAAGGTGGCATAACAGGAAGCCAACCAATCCATACCCAATATCACATCAAAATCAGTGATATCCAAGATAATCAGATCAGCTGTGAAGTCTCCATCCATCAATCTAACTGGGCAAGACATAAATACTCGACTAACCAGAACAGGCTCCCCTACCGGGATAGCCACCAGAAAAGGCTGCTCCAGAGTCACAGATAGAAAACAGAATCAAGTAGCAAAACTCGAAGAGACATAAGAATGAGTCGAGCCGGGATCAAACAATGCACAAGCGTCAAATGAGCTAACAGTAATCATACCTGTCACTACTGCGTTGGACGCCTGAGCGTCCTGCCTAGTCAAGGCGTACACACGTGCCTGTCCTCTCCCAAACTGGCCACGTCCCCTACCACCGGCACCTCGTCCCTGTCCTCGAACCGGCTGCTCATGAGTCGATGAAGCAGCTCTATCTAACTGTCCCGCTCTCTGAGTATCTCCAACCTGCATCTGTGGACAGTCTCTGATCCTATGTCCCAAGTCACCACACCTAAAGCAAGCGCCAGTCTCTCTGCGACATCGTCCTCGATGCTTATACCCACAAGTACGGCATGTTGGGTTCTCCTGACCCCGTGGTGCAGAGCTATACTGCTCAGACTGTGCAACACTCCTGGTATCATCAGCGGGTGCTGACACTGCCGCAGATAAACGGCCAAACTGTGCCGGCCCGGTCTGAGTCGTCCGATGCTGACCCTGAAAACTGGACCCCGGGTGAGAACTCTGACCAGCACTGAAAGTTCCTGAATGCCTGGCTTTCTTCCTGTTCTCCTTAAATGTCCTATGCTCTAAACCCGTCGCCTCAATCGCCTGAGCGGCATCCACTGCCTCTGCATATGTATATCTCCCCATGTGAGGGGCTAACACTCAAAACAGGGGCTCAACTAAACCTCGAATAAACCTTTTTGCTTTAACTCGCTCATCAGTGACCAAGTGCGGGGCATATCTGGAGAGATGATTAAACCGAGCATCATAGTCCGGGACTGTCATACTTGAGGTCTGTCTAAGGCGCTCAAACTCTGCCGCCAACTGGTCCCGCTTATTAGCTGAGAGGAATCGATCCATAAAAGCAACCACAAACTCCTCCCATGTCATCAGTGCTGCCTCTCGAGGTCTCCCTGACACTGCGGTCTTATACCAAGACCGTGCTAAATCATGTAGTCGGCAACCTGCTAACTCTACGCATTTGGAACTAGAGCACTTCATCACCTCGAAGATAATATCCATCTGATCGATGAACTGCTGTGGGTCCTCTGTGCTCCCCCGCCCAGAAAAAGTCGGTGGCTTGAATCGGAGGAAATCATGAATCTGACTCTCGAGGCTGACCTGTGCAACTGCCTGGTTAGCCCCAACTACTGTCTGGACCTCCTGCCTCCTCTGTGTCGGCTCCTGCCTAGTCACTGGCGGAACCTCCCTAGCCCCCGGAGCTGAACTAGCACCTGCCTCTGGTGCTCCCTGACCGGGATTATGTGGGGTGCCGGTCCTTCCCTGGTCCACTAATCTCTCTACCAAGGAAATCAGAGTATGCTGTAATCCAGTCATGTTAGCCATCATCGTCTGCTGCATGCCCTGAATAGCATGGATCACTCTATCAGAACCATCAGTAGGCTGAGCCCCTCCCATCTGCTCTGCCTGATCTACTCTACGGGTCGGTCTCCCACGACCCCTACCTCTGCCTCTCGGTCTGCCCCGTCCTCTAGCTGATACCGAAGACTGTGCCTCCACCCGCACCTCTGGAGCAGGTGATCTGTCTCGGGGCATATCCGGAGTCACTGACTGCTCGTGCTCGTAGTCTGAAATCATGTTTTCGAGCGATGTGTCCATCTAAAAGAATTTAGAGTACAAAACGGTAGGAATTAGAATAAGTTCAAGAAAGAATTACGATTAAGTAGAATGACTCCTAACCATCCTTCTATAGCCTCTCGATTATGAAAATGGCCGGCTCATAATCATAAGCAAGACGCTACCGAAGAATGTTGCTCCCATGATCACAGAAAACCTAGGGCTCTGATACCAACTTTGTCACGACCCGGGTGTCGGATCCGTGACCGGCGCTAAGGTTAGAACGAATTCTACCCCAGCAAGCCTATCAAACACGAAACTGAAAATTTTCATAAATAATCATAAATTTCCAAATCAAAATCTGAAGTACGAAACAATAATCAAAACATGTCTCTACACTAAAAACCTGTCTGTGATCCCAGAGCTAACTAAGTGAAACGAAACAGTACATCAGAATGAAATAGAAACTAACTACTATCTCGAGAACTGAATCAGATGGTCAAGATCGATCGACTCCTATCACGCAGTCGGGTCCGTCGGTAAAGTCGAACCTGAGTCTGAAAAATTAAAAGAATGAGTCTATTGACCCAGTGAATAATAATACATATTTACATGCGAGAGACGTATATCAAACATTTATTGTCTTAAAGCATAATTTTCAATTCACACAAGTTAGAGAGTTCGACACTGAGAACCATACAGAAACAGGACGGCAAACTCATCGTATGCCGATATACAGATATCAGGATGGCGACTCAAAGTCTGCCGTAAATCAATAAACAGGCCTACCACGTCAGCCACACGTGATAGTCTAGCACCACCCCTGCTAGCTGGGGATACAAGTCAAGGTGCACCCAGTTTAACGCCTACTGCCGTTAGCTACAGTGTTCTAACAGTTCGGTACTCCCTTAAAATCAACTATCAAAGTTTAACAGAATAAGTTAACAATTATCAAGTTGCCTAAAGTATGTCAGTGTTCGAAATCAGGAGTTTCATAAGTTTTTCCAACAAATCAGATAATGACATATACGTCCCTCGAATTTTTCTAACAATTTGGTTCAAACTGAATAGTAGCTGACATAATTTCAATTTATATAAGAACAGGAATTTAAACAAGTATAAAAGCAATTTAAACATATAAATATCTACTATTACTCACTAAAACCGAGAACCACGAAAATCGAGCTTCGGCGATTCGGCTCCCCGAAAGTCAACCAATTAATCTAAAAATAATCAAAATATTCATTTTAGAACGTAGTATTTCTCAAAATTAATTAAAAAGTAATTTATTATCAAAAACCCAACCCTATTCTTGATTTTTTTCATGTTTTAAGCCATTTCGGGAATCTTAAAGTCTCGAATCGATCGATATAATACTGAACCGGACCTTTTACATATTGAACCGAACTTGAAACTTATTGAACTAATGAGGAAAACCACTGAACCAAGATAAAAACCCATTAATTCAACCTCAAAACCATTAAACCGGCATTAAATCCTTTAAACCGGCTATAAAACTCATGGAACCGGGCTTATTCCTACTGAACCGGCCTTGAAATACGTGGAACCAGTCCTTAAATTCATTGAACCAGATTTAGCTTTACTGAACCGGTGAGCAAAGGCCCTGAACCGGCCTTAATACAATAAACCGGGGGTTTTTTCCTATTTCTTTGAATTTTCTTTAACATTGGACCGGCCGGTTCACTATTGAACCGGCCGGTTTTCATCTGAACCGGCCTAAGGTCAGGTAGGTAATTAAATTACCTTCGTAAGGATACTTTGAACCGGCCAGGAACCGGACCGGAAGCCACTGAACCGGCTGGTTTTCCATTTTCTGGCATTTTTCTATTATATTATTATTTTATTTCTTACTGGTCGGATTGGATCCAGAATTCCAGATTCGGACCCCATACCCTGTTGGTTTACTGGGCTGGGCCTGGTTCAGGGCCCAGCCTCACAATATTCATTTGGCCCGAAGCCCATTTACCCAAATTCAAACAGGGCTTGGCCCATTGGCCCAACCCTTTATTCATCAAGAGTACGGACCCGGAACCCATAACCGGGTTTCATCCCTTTCACCCGGTTCCTGCAATCACTGAAACAGAAAGAAAAAAAATGAAAACAAATCTTACTTGGAACCCGATCAACTTGCAGATGGAAGCTTCAGACTTCGATTGAAATGGCTAGGTGACTCTTCTCGGTTGGATTTAATCGAGTCAGAAACTCTAAAATTTCTGGAATGGCCGACGAACAGTTTGTACGAAGCTCTACAAATTTTGTGAATGTCTGTATCTAATTTTTGAAATAAATTGAGGGCTTTGGTTAATTAGTCTCAGCCGAACGACTTTATAAAGAGAAATTTGATCGAAACAGTTCTGGAAATCACGAATTGATAGCTTTCCTTTCGTGAGTTCGTGGACGTTCGGATCACGTCGAGATTTTTTTTTTTTTTTTTTTTATTGGGTTTTTACAAGGTACACAGACATGAATAATATTATCTTAGTAAAATAGTAATGGAGATTAGAAATAATATTTTGTTGGATAAAAAAATAGATATAGAGAAGAATTTTTCAATTAAGTAAGGAGATAAATATATAAATAATGGTCCTATGTTCACGCGTAGCCATTTCTATCTACCGCGTTGGCTCCTTTCCTTGTTTCACACGTGACTAGGACCCATCAATGAAAGAGAAGTTCGAGACTTTTCCTTCATGGATGACTTCCACGATTCATTTAAGGCAAAATTCCAGGACTAGTCCCCTATCTTTGGTCGTTCGAATTGGCCAAAGGAGACCTAGAAATGAAAGGGATTCTTGTCCGAAGGATTTTCTCAAGGGCTTCTTGAATAGTCCAAATTAGGGCAATTGGAAGGAAGTTACCTTATGTTTGGGTGGGAAGGTGCATAAGAAGAATAAATAAAAAATTTAAAAGAAAAGAAAATTGGTCTCCTAAAAGGATGTAAGTACTTTCAACGCTTGTATTGAAAAGAAAGAGATGAGAATATTTTTCATAAGAATTGGTGAAAATATAGAAAACTTAGGAATGGTTGATGAGACTTTTAGGCACGGTATTCAAATGTTTTTGTAAAAATTGAAAATTAAAATTTAAAATCAAAATAAATAAAAGTGAATTAAAAGTAGTTGTTGCAAAATTTATTAAAATTTTTGAAAATTAGTACAATATGTGCTTGGATGTAATTTATGTAATTTTAGATTTAATTTTGAAGAAAGTTAATTTTTTAGATTTTTATATAAAATGTTTGAGTGAGTTTGCATTTAAAAAATTCCGGGTAAAAGATCTAAAAAGTATCTTCTATTTAATTATAATAATATTACTCGTAGCAGCAGAAGTATCCTCCTCCTACTTTTAGAATCAACTTAATAAAAATTTGATTTAACTATTTTTTTAAATTATATTTTTTATTTAATTACTTCTGGAAAATTTATTTGTAAATATAAAAATAAAAAATGTATTTTGACATTTTTTCTTTTTACAATACGCCACATTTTAAAATAAAAATATAAAATTTGTAAGATAAATATTTTAAAAAATAAATAAGCAAACTAGATTTTCAAAGTTGAATTTTTGAAATCAAATTTCTTGAATTTTTAGTTTTTTTTATCTTGAATCCAGTAATTGTCATGATTTTAAGGTTGAATTTTTGATCAACACTAGGATTAGAATAAAATAGTGTCGTGGATTAAAAATAATATTTTGTTAGACACAAAAATAGATATAGAGAAGAATTTTTCAATTAAAGGTAAAGATAAAAATATTAATATTTATTCCATATTCATGCCAGTTCTATCTACCGCATAGATAGAATTTTCTGATTGAGTACGGAGATAAATATATAAGTAATGGTCCCATATTCACGCTGAGCCATTTCTACGTACCGCGTTGGTTCTTTGCCTCGTTTCAAACGAGATTAGGACCAATAAATGAAAAAGTAAGTCCAAGACTTTTCCCTCTTGGATGACTTCCATGATTCATTTAATTGACAACCCAACAAACAGGGACGATGCAAGTTGGGGGGGGGGGGGGGGGGGGGAAGTTGGGAGGAGCAAACACAAAGACTCTCAACAATTACCCATAGCCCTCATTATTTTCAACAATTATATATATTACAACGGCAAATATAATTTAGATTAATTGCCCTCCTAAATAGTAAGAAGGAAAAGAAAAATAAGATTTGCACAGAGGACTTGAATCCTCTCAACTTTATACCTGAAATTAAGGATTTATTTTGAAATTTGGATAAATGATTAAGATCCTCTTCTAGTAGAAATTAATATCTTAAACTTTTTTACATAGAATTGCCTTGATGACCATATATATATATATATATATATAATAGTTGAAATTGTGAGAATGAACCATTATATAAGGGTCGGGGGTATTTTTGGGTATAAGAATCACCTTAATTAAGTAATTTTTTGTTTATGGCCTTTTCTAAAAATATTTTTAATTTAGGACCTTAGAGTAATTTTTTATTTTTTAATTTTCCTTTCTAGTAATTTTCCTAATTTTTATTAATATAAAATATATTTCTTCATACAATATATACAATTTATTAATATTTCTAAAAAAATTAAAAGGCTAATTTTGTCTTTCTATTAAGTACAACATTCAAAAAATAACTGTACTAATTAAAAAAAAAAAACTGTACTCGGTATATGTATACCACACCCGTTTCAATGGTTGAGATGGATTTTCATATTTATCCAATAGTTCATAAAAACATGATTGATATATATTCTGTACAGGAGTTGATCGACCCTAAAATAACCCAAATTTTTAATGTATTTTTTATGAGTTATGATTTTGATAATATTTTTAAATTTTTTTTGTATATTTTTAGTTTGAAAAATTAAAATTATAAATTTAATTAATATTTTTATGGCATTTTTAATATTTTTATGAATTTATTCTTAATTAATTAGTACTTTGATTATATTTTTTAGCATTTCTTTCTATACTTTCTTAGTAATTTCTATGTTAGTGAGTAGAAATATTAGTCACAATAACTGTTATCAAATTTTTTATTTAAATTTATTAAAAAAAATTTGTTAAATTTAAAATTTTTATCAGTAATAAATAAGATTTTTACCCATAAAAATAATCATCATTATAATTTTTTTAGACGACACTAAAGTACATGATCGATTATTTAATTGTTGGTAATAGAAATTTACATCAACGTACATTTCAATTGCCACTCCAAAGTGTTATTTGAATAGTTTACGTCGGATCTCCCTCCGGGGTTAATGCAATGAAATCAGAACTTTGAGAGACCATCTGCAAACAGAGAGGAAAAGGCTTCAATTTCACTATTCTTTAACACCACTCCAATCTCAACTCCTCCACTCCCATCTCTTGAATCAGAGAGTGAGAAAGCTCCACTCTTAGCAATCGATACAACCTCCACCTTCGTCGGCCTTCCCCACCCAAAATCCACGTTGTACAGCTCAAACCGCGGCGACCCTGCGAGGGAAAATACTCTCTCTCTCTGCACAGACAAAGACGACCCGTAGGAGAGCCATGCCTCTGCTCCTCTCAGAACTCCCTCTTTCAAACGTCCTAAAGCTTCACCAATCGCCTTCACTGCCATCCCTACCCCTTCCTCCCCTATCAATACTTTCGAGTCTGCAGCCACAAAACAAACGGCGAGGCAGTTGCCGAAATACGTCGAACAGATGGGATGTTCCATGCGAGATCTACAATCCACGCTGAACACGAAGTGAGTTCTCTTCTCACTCAATCCCTCGCTCTAACCAAGCAAACCCATGTGTACGCAGTTACTACCATGAAACTAGTCACCTGATGATCGTACTTCTTCTTCATGCTCTCAATGTTTTCCTTTGACAACCTAAATGTGCCCATCATTGCGTCGCCGGCTGAGACTCCAATTTTTGCCTCGACTGACTTGGGTAGATCCGACCAGAACTTTAAGTAAGTTGCTTTGAGATCAGTGGGTCTTTGATACAGGTCCTGTCGTAGACTGGCGTGAGCTCCGGTAGCAAACCGGAGTCCTCACCGCTCCGGCAAATGGAAGCCCACGAATGCATGAACATGGCTATGCTTTTTCCGTTTAGAGCCCAATGATACGCGGTGTAGCCAACTGTGAACCCTGCGCTTGGAAACAGAGTGATTTGGAGAGCCATTGCCGAGATTCGGTTTTCCTGCGCCGGCAAGTCGGGTAATAGAGGGCGGAATTCTCCAGGGTCGCGGAAGTCATCGCCGGAGAGATGGTGGAAATCGAAGTCCGCTTCGGCTACGGTGAGTGAAATTGCATCACCTTGGGTGTATTGAAGAACAGGGCCGTTGGTGGAGTCTTGTGGCCAGGTAAGGTTTCCGCAAAGAGGAAGGTAGTGGCGGAGCGTGACCGAGAGGGACTGCTTAAGTTTAGGGAGGACGGTGTCTGAGAAATTAGTGTCGCTAATTAGGTGGGAGGATTGTAGAAGAATATGCGCTGGGTGGGGGGAAACTTCAACCAGAAGATGTCAAAGAATGTGAGAGGAATACAAGCCTCGGCGGCGGAGTCAGACGGCGGAGCCACCCTGCAAAGCTCTACCAACTCCACAGTGTTGGATTGTGCCATGATTGCCCGACCCGTTAAGTGGTAACTGCTTTTAAAACCATGAGTACTTCAGTAAGTGAAGGAGGAGGCGACACGTGCGACCTTCCTACCCACACTTCAGCAACCTGCTGATCCTTCCCCATGGGCTCTTCTCATGTCCCGTCTCCACATTTATTTATTTTTTTCTTTGCTTTTGGTTTCTTCTACCTTTTTTTTGGCCAGATTGTCATTTTTTTTTATTGTTTATAGATATTCTCCTTCATTTTATAACTTAAAATTAATTTTTTTTAAAATACTATAAAGTCTTCTCCTACTTCTTTTTATTTCAACTTACTCTTTGTTTCACCATTTTAAGTCCAATTTTAGTTATTCTTAAATTATGTAATCCAGATACTTAGGCATCTCTACGAGTGAGTATTAATATTTTAGAACTCCGTGCCGTGGTCAAACTAGTAAAGTTATTAGATAATGGTCAAATTAGTTTATAATAAAAAAATATTAAAAATAAATTAAAATTTAAGAAAATTAAATATAACCAACTTGCATATTTTTGTTTGAATTCTGTACCAGGTGGCATGACAATATTAGTACATGAAAAATACTTTTAAACTAAATATGTAGAAAAATAAACAAAAATAATTTTGAATATTTTATTTCCTTAATAATATATTACTTTAAATATTAGACAAATATTTATTTTTTAATTTTAACTTTTGATATTAAATAAAGCTACCTAAAAAGTTCAGTTTAAGAAATAACATGCACTAATTTGATAAAATATTCCTTTTGACTTAAGTGGTATGAAAGTCAATTTAGTAAATAAGAAATCACTGGTTAGAGGCCTTGTGGTAACATAAGCTTTTGCATTCATGACTCGCAAAGTGGTGGGGGCAACAACCATGTCACTAATTCTAGGTGGGGGAAAAGAGAGTCTAATCCGGGCTTGCCATTTCTTGTTAGTCCAATTTATATCTTGAAAAATGATGTACGTTGATTGAATGGCGTATCCCTTACGGGTCAAGTAAATGCCCCAAAAAGTGAGGTGTTTCAACTAAAATAGGTTTGGTTATGTGATTGCATTATGTAATAATAGTGACATGAAAAAAAATCATGGTTAGAGAAATTGTGACACGAAAATTCAATTTTTTTTTTTTTACAATTTGAGGGTATAAAAAATTTTTGCTTAAGGATTGGTGGAAATATAGAAAACTTAGTAATGGTTGAAACATTTGAAAGGAAAGAAAATTCGTCTCCTAAAAGGGATGTAAGTATTTTCAACGCGTGTGTTGAAAAGAAAGGAGATTGGAATATTTTTCTTAAGGATTGGTGGAAATATAGAAAACTTGGGAATAGTTGATGAGACTTCTAGACGCAATTTTTAAATGTTTTTGTAAAATTGAAAATTAGAATTTAAAATAAAAGTGGATTAAAAGTAGATGTTGTAAAATTTATTAAAAATTGGAAAAATTAGTACAATATGTGTTTGGATGTAATTTGTGTAATTTTAGATTTAATTTTGCAGAAAATTAATTTTTTAGATTTTTATATAAAAGGTGCGGGTGAGTTTGTATTTAAAAAAAATTCCAAGGATAAAAGATTCAAAAAGTATCTTCTATTTAATTATAACAATATTACTCAAAAGCATCATCCTTTTATTTTTATAATCAACCTAATAAAAATTTGATTTTGCTAGTTTTTTTTTAAATGGATTTTTTATTTGATTACTCCCAAAAATTTATTTGCAAGTATGAAAATTGAAAATGTATTTTGACATTTTTTGCTCTTTACAATATGTCATATTTTAAAATAAGAATAAAAAAGTTGTAAGATAAAAGTTCAAAATAAAAATAAATAAGAAAACTAGATTCTCAAAGTTGAATTTTTCAAATAAAATTTCTGGAATATTTAGTTTTTTTTTAAATCATGAATCCAGTAATTAATTTAAGAATTAAAATTTAAAAATCCAAAAAGTTAATTTTTTTGATAAAAATAAGTAATTTTTTAATTTTTTTGAATGCAATGGACATTTTAATTTTATATAACAAGAATCTTCTGTAATCTTTATGAAATATATTTAAAAATCTATATCTGATATAATATGTGTAATATAAAAAAATAAATTTGTCCTTTTAGCTTAACACTATCTTATTTCAATAGAATAGAAATTAATATTATAAAATTATATATAATACAAAATTAAAATTAAAAATTATATTTACCTAAACTAAAATTTAAAAATTAAATTAAATTAAATAAATTAGGCAAGTTAAAAAATAGACTGAGAGCTTAATCCTCGGAAAAAAAAAAAAAAAAAAAACTACGACCAAGCGATGTACTGGCCACCGGGGCCCTACTTAGTTGGGCCGGAAACAGGGATGGTCTACCGAGCCTATTCATTTAAAAACCTAGTTTAAATTTCACAATTTTAACACAACTTATTTTAACATAAACGGTTTAATTTTTAATATATTAAATTAAAAAACTAAAATATAAATTAATTATACATCAATTTTTGATTTATTTAAAATTTGAACTATACTTTGCTTGACGGATAAAAAAATAATTTTTAAAATCTCCCAAGCTACGAAATGGATTTTTGATTTCTCCATTTGCCATTAAAATGGATGAAATAAGAGTCATTTATATTTTTATTTTTATTTAAATTTAAATATTTAATGTGATTGTAAAAAGAATGTTAACCACTCGATCCAAAATAAAAATAAGCTAAAATAAAGGCATAAAAATAAACAAAAAAGAAAAGTTGTTGAAAACAAAACTTTTAGATGATGTCCTGCACCAGAAGGATTGAAATTTGCTGGGGGTAGTCTTCCAAACGCACAAAAAATTTCCGACTGGTTATTTGTCCAATTTGATCCACCATAGTAATGGTAATTTATTCATATTTGATACATATCCATAAATTTTATTTAATGAAATTTGGGTATAAATATTGTAAAATGGGGATTGAACAGGTTTGGAGAATTTTTCAAATTCAGAAACAAAGACATGGATTATAATATTCAACCTATTTTGTACTCGGTATACATAAATATGTATGTATATCTATGTGTGTGTATATATATTAAAATATATATTCAAAAAGTAATATATAAAAATATATGTTTGATATATTATAAAATATAAATAAATTATATTTAAATGCTTATGCAGGTATAAAAACATGAATAATATTATCTTTATAGAATAGTGACGAGGATTAAAAAAATATTTTGTTAAATATATAAATATATAAAAAATTTTTTTAACTAAGTATGGAGATAAATATATTAGTAATCGTCTCGCATTGATACCACTTTTATGTATCACGTGGATAAAATTTTCTAATTGCTCACGCAGATAAATACATAAATGATGGTCCCATATTCACGCGTAGCCATTTCTATCCACCTCGTTGGTTATTT
This sequence comes from Thlaspi arvense, assembly GCA_911865555.2. Classification (NCBI taxonomy): domain Eukaryota; kingdom Viridiplantae; phylum Streptophyta; class Magnoliopsida; order Brassicales; family Brassicaceae; genus Thlaspi; species Thlaspi arvense. Next base: position 41,108 of record CAJVSB020000008.1, on the reverse strand, counting down.
TCCTCGTTTCACACGGGATTAGGACCAATAAATGAAAGAGAAGTCCAGGACTTTTCCTTCTTGGATGACTTCCACGATGACAACCCAGCAAAAAGGGACGTTGGAGGTGGCGGGGAAGGAGGTGGTGGGGGCAAATACAGAGACTTTCAACAACTACCCATAGCCCTCATTATTTTCAATAATTATATAATTTAAATTAATTGCCCTCCTAAATAGTAAGAAGGAAAAGAAAAATAAGATTTGCACAAAGGACTTGAATCCTCTCAACTTTAGACCTGAAATTAAGGATTTATTTGGAAATTTGGATAAATGATTAAGATCCTCTTTTATTAGAAATTAATGTCTTAAACTTTTTTACATAGAAGTGCCCTGACGACCATATATATATATATATATATAATAGTTGAAATCGTGAGAATTTTCAAAGTAATCTTGTTATTAACATATTAAGTATTTTTTCAAAAAATGGAGTTTTCTAAAGTTGCATTGAGAATATAAAATCAGCAAATAAATAATTCAATTGGTAATGAAAATAATATCGAGTTAATATTTATTTAAAATTTTAATTGAATATAATTAATTAATTAATTAGCTAGGTTCATTTTCCTGTACAAAATAGTGGTCAACATACTTGGTCCACAAGTATGAATTCTCCCCGACCAGCAAACTCTTCCAACCTTGTGACTCTTTGGCTAATGTCCTATCACACACACACACACACACACACACACACAGACGGAGAGAGAAGAAGCTTACAAAAATTTATTGAGAGTTTCAAAACTTTATTGTCACAGTTTGAAAATCGGATTTATGATTGGTGTTTGGTTTTGAATAATTCTAATTCCGCAAGTCTATCACATGCGGAAACTAATAAATTAACATAGTAAAGTTAAATATTATATAAGGTCTGATACATAATTTCAAATCTCAACACACATGTCAAAATTTTTGAAATCTTGTCTGTGATTACATAGCTAACTAAGAACAACATAGTAATGTCAAACGGAAATGGGAAATAATGACTAACTAATATGATCAGAAATCAAATCAGTTGGAATACGGACTCTGCTTACGCGGTAGGATTCATTAGGTGCACAGAACTTGAGTCTGAAAAATAAAAAATTGAGCCTATCAACCCAATGAATAATAATAAGTATTTTTACATAATTTTTCAGTTACAATTTTAGTTTCATCAGATTTGGACTTATAATTCCAAAATCATTTCAAAACTCTTAAACAGAAACCTAAAACCATCATCTAGATCCATACCTAATATGTGGTTTATATCACAATCCAACACCCAACCCATTTCTGCATAACCATGATTGAATCTAAAAATACAAACTTAAACAGGATTCATACCTGATTAACAGGGTTGTCTTCCTACTTCTTTCGTCAAGAGAATCTCGTAGCAAGGCAAACTTCCAAGTCTGCAATAGTGGCTTCTAATGCTGAAGAGACTCAAGATAACTGCTTCACCTTTATCAATTGAATAAAATCAAAACTAAAAACGACAATGATACTTGCAACATTGATGGAGAAGGCAACAGAAATTGATAACTGTGTCTTGACAATTTGTCCCAAAAACTAAGGCGATTAGGTAAAATTAAATGAGGAATCTCATTATAATGGCTTATATTGACATGATTGTGTGCTTAATTTAAGATCAAATCATGTAAATCTAAAGGATTTGATAAGATTGCATTAGGGTTTCGGATAAGGAAACATGGATGACGATCAAATTCAGATTTTGGGAATTTCCAATTCGATTTCATAGTTCCTAATTACACGTGATTTGGTCCTTGGCTATTTTTGATTCATTCCATTTAGGCTCCTTTTAATTTATAAATTCTTAAATAAACCCAAAGTTTTGGGTTATTACACTCTACCCCTACTCCTCACTGGAGAAGAGGGTGGCCTTTCGGTCATCACCTCAATGGCATCATGTCCCTCAACTCCTTAGGGATAAGTAGGAGTGCTACGAGATGATTCCATCTTACAAAATAAGATAGCGTTGCAAACGTAAGCAAAATTTCTAGATAACAGAGGAGTACCTCATGAAGTATGCAAAATGTTTCCTAACATAAATTATAGGATAACTTTGACCCCTAATAGAGGAATGGAGTTAACATCCTAATAGGCCTTTTGCAACATCCTAATCAAGATTCCACTAAATGACACTTGTTCCATTAACCACGGGAAATCTAAGGCTTTATTAACAAGTTTGTCATGACCTAACCTGGGATTGGGACTGGCTCTGGGAGTAAACTAACCCATTCCCAGCGAATCCAATTAAGAAAACAAGTTATTTATTTAAATGAGAAATTTTCTAGAAATTTTAGCATAGCCACCCCTACAATATGGACATTTCCCAAATTTTAAAACCTATTGAACAATTTCATAATTTTTAACAATGAGCCCAGGTAGTTATATGTATGCAACTATTATATTATTCTCAACAAATATCTAAACTTTCAAATCCAACATTTAACAAATATCCAAAATTACGCAATTGATATTCAAAAATGGAAAACACTATCTGTGGACAAATGGAGCAATTTTATAAACTTCAAGCACTAAAATATTTCATCTAACATAAGCTATAGTTCATAGAAAGATCTACTCCCACACCAAAAGTACAATGTGGGACTCACCATAACATACAAAATCTATGGGCAAGCTAATGGCCTTTACTAGGATCAATACTAGAATCTAAGGAATTTTTTTTTTTTTTAAAAAAAGGGTGAGAGTAATCTCAATAAGCAAAATATATATAACTGTGTTACGAGTGAACAAGTGTAATTCAAACGATATCAATGCAATTTCAACATTTTCAGTAAAGTAGTCGCATTTCTAGCTCAAATATAACTATATAACCAACATTAATGGAAAAGATTCAATTAAATCCAATCAAACCAATGTATTAAGAGGATCTAATCCAGAAACTAGAGATATAATCCAAAATCATAACGTGAGCTCAATTTTGAAGGCCACCAAGGCTCACCAAACATACAAAATAGACCTCGTTGTCCCAAAAGGCAACCTAAGAAGGGGTGAATTGGGTATTTTTCACAGAAGCTAAGTATGTAAAAAAAATGTAATAACAAAAATTGAATCAATTAAAATTATACAATTCAACCAAAGAAAATATAGAATAATTTTAAGTAAAATAAAGAGAGTATGGATAAGAAATATAAACTCTTTTATAATGATTCAACTTTATATCCAAGTCTACATCTACTCTCTTGAACTCAAACTCAAATCAATCGAAATTCAACTAAATCTCTTTGAGTTGCTTTATTTGAAAATCAAGAAAAAAATTCAACTCACCCATCATACTCATTTCAAACTCATTATGCATAGATAAAGTAAATTTTTCACATAAAGATTCATTGTAACTCTAAAGATAATATCATCCATATAAATTTGAATAATGGGTAACTCATCATTTTCTTTCCTTATGAATAAAGTATTATCTACTTTTTCCATTGAAAATCCATTTTTTAAAAATTTTGAAAGCCATTTGTCACACCCCAACCTCTTTAACCTTAAGAGGCATGACAGCGGGACAATAATCAACACACCGCCGGGTAAAATTCGGCAATATGCCAGCTATTAGAACCCCTCTTTAGTTGGCCTTAGAGGTCTTGTGTCTGAGTACCTGCTTAAACCAACAACTTCACAAATATACATAACTTACAATCACTCATTCAACACAAGACTTATGCATCATTCATCTTGTATCAATATTTCCAATAATCATTCAATAATTATCTAATATCATGCCATGCTCAAAAATCATCACATATGCTTAACCAACAGTAATTCATCCATAAGATCTCAAACATGACAAATTGTTTACAATTATCCAAAATATAAAAGAGTCTCCTGATCATATACATCCCAAATCTATAAAAATACAATCAAAACAATCCTTGCAGCCTGGCCCAACCTAGTGCTATAAAGTGAGCAAAAAATAAGCAAATCGAACACCAAGGTTTTAACTTATTGTCTCAGCATCTGCAGGGGAGAGAAAGTAGGGGGTGAGACAAATGTCCTAATGAATGATAATCAAACTAATCCTAATGAAAATAGTCAGTTTTGTAATTATTTAAACAATATAAACAATCTCATAGAGTTTCATATCAAGAGGCATGACAATAAATTTTCAACAGTATAAAAGCTAAGTTTGTTATTGTGCCAAGTCATAATATATGAGAGAGCATGGGCATAATTATAAAAGAATTCATGGGTATCATGGAAAATTATAAAGATCATAATACATATTCATGTGTACTTTGGTCGGATGTGCACAATCGAAGGTGTTTGGGGGCAATGAAATCATAAAATATAACATGAGCCCTCATTGGACAAAACATAATTATGTTGGGCGCTACTACACTGTGTAGCCCGCACTGTAGCCACTCCCTGACCAAACTAACATAGTCTTTGGTGCATGATCCTTTTTATTAGGGAAATAAATATACATATATCATGTAGTGCAAGTAAGACTGTCACCTGCCCCAAATGGCTACCCAACATCATGGTGTACGTGCCGAGGCACCCAAATAACATAAACTCATGAAAATCATCAAATCGAGCATATAACCAAAATCAAAACATAGCGAGACTATTTCCCATGTTCATACTAGTAATATATAATTTGGTTTAAAATGATCATTGTTCATTGTAAATCATAGTTTAGAAAAATAACTAGGATTAGGAAGATTCTCACTCACCGTGCAAAATAAGTCTAAAGGGTGCTCCTAGAGCTATAGGTCCGGGGTCTAGAGTAACTATGGTATCCTCTCCTACAAGTGGGATACACATACATGAGACAAATACTTTAAATATATCATATGAAAGCAATAACTATACACTATGTCATGTAAATACAATTTTTCTCTCTTTTTTAACTTTTGGATTCAAACCAAATATGCCTTTAATCTCTCGCTACTTTTGGGTTCAACCAAATAGGCCCTTAATCTCTTTCTATTTTTTCAACCATAAATACAAGATTAAAATCCACCAAAAATCTACCATAAGCATAGATTTACCCAAACATAGCAAAATCTAAAGTTATTTTAGCTAAAATCACCAAAACCATGCAATATTTCCTATGGGTGAGGTTAAACCCACCTTTCTCTCTCTACAACACACAAACAACATCAAATACAAAATCTACACCGATTAAAAGTTATAAAATGAAGAGAGGAAACTTAATATGTAAAAATATTGAAAAATAACCAAAGGAGGTTTGAGATTTGGCAATTTTACATACCTTTTTCTATTTTCTTCTCATTTCCCTCTTGCCCTCTGTTTCTCTCTCTAAAATGGCAAGAATGAGCCTTTAAAAGGCCTTAGAAGGCAGCCCAAATGTTTTAAACAAATGGGTCACTAGCCACAAAGACCATTTTGCTTTTACTCAAAATATCTTCATTTTTAATCCTCATGAATTTTTGGATAAAATTCAGGTACCCTAGGATATCTTTCAAATTTTTGGTTTAGAATTCTAGGAGTTCAAGAGGGTTTAGGGGTCCTTAGAGGGGTTAAAAATCCCAAATTTTTAAGAAAAATACTAAAAATTGCAACTCGGCGCGCTACAGCGCACCAATTCCAGTAGTCATCCCTCTATAACACTTGGGCACGCTATGGTGCCAAAAATCCAGTGTGTAGCGTGCTAAAGCGCGCTCTGGCACGTTGCTACAGTAGCACTACAGTAATTTTTATTTTATTTTTACCAAAACTCACTTTCTCCCAAACCTTCCAATATATTTCCTTCCTTCCTAAACCCCTAAAAAATCCCTCTAGATAAATTTAGAAAGAATGCAAATGTGAGTTTAAGAAATTTTGGAGAAAATGGGTTTTGGGTGTTACACCTTTTATACCATGATCTAGAAACTTATTTCAAACCATATAAAGCTTTTGAAAGTTTATGAACATAATCTATATATTTCTCATTTTCAAAATTTGGTAGTTGTTCAACATACATCTTTTCAATAATAAAAATCATTTAGAAAGATACTTTTAATATCTATTTGAAATAATTTGAAATTCATATAAGATGCAAATACAAGTAATATTCTAATAGTTTCAAGTCTAGCTACAAGAGTAAAAGTCTTTCCATAATCTATTTATTCTTTTTGATTATAACTTGAGCTACAAGTCTTGTCATGTCTTGTTTCTAATTATATTGCTGGATTCATTAAATTTATTTCTAAAGACTCATTTAATTCCAACAACCATATGATTATTAGGTATATGCACTAATCCCTAAACTTTATTTCTTTCAAATTGATTTAATTCTTCTTGCATAACCAACATCCAATTTTCATCATTAATAGCATTATGAATAGTTTTGGGCTCAATTTGAGAAATAAAAGATAAGTGTTTACAAAAATTTTTAATTGACTTCTAATTTTTCTACAATCATTAGGATCACCAATAATTTGTTCTATAGGATGATTAGATTTATACTTCCAAACTTTTGACATATCACTATATAGAGTTTCATCAAGATTTTCTATACTAGGGAGATTTTCAATTTCTCGTTCTTTATCATTAATATTTAAACTAACTAAATCATTCTTAACATCATCATATATGACTTTATGCAAAAATACAATTTCATCAAATGTAACATACATAGATTCTTCAATTACATTACTTCTTTTATTAAAAACTCTATAAGCCTTACTTGTAGTAGAATAACCCAAAAATATACTTTCATCCGATTATGCTCATACTCATAAGTATTACAAAAATTTTCAAATTTATGATTTTCAAATTCCCCATCATGATCACTCCTAATTTTTGAAATCATATAACCTTTTTCATTTTGATCTCTTTTGCAAATTTTAAAAATTGAGAATATGCTTCATTCTTGTGAATCTAAAATAATACCCAAGTAAATCTTGAAAATTCATCAACAATTACAAAATATAGAGTTTTCTACCAAGACTAGCAACTTGAGGTTTAAATAAATCTAAATATAAAAGTTGTAAATGTCACACCCCGCCCATCTAGACACTCGACGGGGTGCGACAGTCGGGACAACGGCCAACACCCACTGGACGAAAATCCGACAGTATGCCGGCTACTAAAACCCCTTCTGTCTAAACTCAACCTGTTCCTGTAGTAATATAATTATATCTCCAACGTATCATTCGCATCTCAAAATTAATCCAAAACTAATGGCAAGTGCCCAATTGCTATCACACATGCAACATAAATACCCTTCCAACACAAGTATATCTATAACCATCATCATTATCATCTCATAAACCAAAAGTCATGTACTAAGATTCAATATACAAAAGATCACCATAAAAAGTCTCACTATAATAACATAGCTACACCATTTCAAAATAATTCTAGCTATCACAAAATATACCTTCAATTATATCTGACCGCCTCAACTAGTAAGCTGTGAAGGCACATGCAGTAACGAGTGCGAGGGTGTCAAAATATGTATGCCTAGAGCTAAAAAAAAAATAATGAGAATAGGATTCCTAATAAATGGCATAGGAACTAAACTTACGGAAATAAAGAGGGTTTCATGTCTATTGTATACATGTCCAACATTTATAAACATTTATAACAACGGGAAGCATAACTAAGAAATAGCATAACAACTGCCTTCTATTTCGGTGCATATCCATCATAGCCATAATCCACAATCAAAGTTACCAAGAAATATCTCGGAAAAACACATTTAAATTATAGTCATGCATAAGTCATATACCTTTAATTGGTGTGCATAGCCAACAATCTCTGAAGGTAGTAAAATATTTAAAAATATAAAACCATCTAAATATGTCAGACGCTACTATGTTGTGCAGCCTGCACCATGGGTCACCACTCCAGGCCAAGCTGACACAGTCTGTGGTGCTCTAAGACCCCACTGGATCCAATGTCATGTATGTAAGACTACCACTTGGTCCAGATGGCTGCCCGGCGTTCTACTCTATGTGCCGAAGCACTAAAATCTCATGAAATCATAAAAATCCACATATATGATAAAAGTATAACATAAACATTCTGTTTCCATATTTTCATACCAAATATACATCCATGGTTTAAAAGCAATTCATGTTTTCATTAAAACATACAATTAATTGGAAAAACTAAGTTTAGAAAACATGTCACTCACATAAAAGTAAATGGTCTAAGAATAAGATCTTTGAGTTATAGGCTCGGGGTTTGGTTCAGCTTTGCCTTCTTCCCTTACACGTGGGATACATATACACAATGAGAATAACATCCTATATGCAAAGTGTAAATGCATGCTTATACCCTAGATTACATTAATATGAGCCCTTACTCTTTTTCTCAACTTTTGGGTTCAACCAAACATGTCCTTAATCTCTCTATTTCAACCACAAATACAAGACTAAAATCCACCAAAAATTTTACCATAAGCATAGATTCTCCCAAATATAGCAAAATTTATAGTTATTTTAGCTAAATCTACCAAAATCATGCAATATTTCCTATGGGTGGGGTTAAAACCGCCTCTTTCTTTCTACAACACAAAAGCACCATAACAAACAAAATCTTCACCGATTAAAAGCTATAAAATAAAGTAAATAAACTAGATGTACAAAAATTTTGAAAAAATAAACTAAGTAGTAATGATATTTCCCTTACCTTTTTGCTTGTTTTTCTTCCCTTTCTCTTCTTTCTTCTCCTCTCTCTCTCTCTCTTTAGGTTTTCATGCGAGAAAAGGGAAATTTGGGAGACTTAGAATGGTTTGGGGGTTTAAAGAATAGGTCATGGGGCAAAATGACCAAGTTGCCCCTTTCCTTAATACCTCTAAACTTTTAACCCCCATAAATTTTGGATTAATTTTTGGTACCTTAGGATGTCACCAAAATCTTTATTTTATAAGTCTAGGAGTCCAAGAGGGTTTAGGGGTCCTTGGAGGGGTTAAAAATTTCAAAATTTTAAGAATAAGGCAAAAAGTCGTGATCTGGCGTGCTATGGCGCGCCCATTCTAGTGTCTAGCGCTGAAGCGCTTGGGCATGCCAGGGCGCCCAAATTCCAGAGTGCAGTGCACCGCTACAGTAATTTTTTTTTTATAAAAATTTAATTTATTTCCAAACTTTAATATATGTTTTTCTTAACTTTAAACCCCTCAAATTCCTTCCAAATAAATTTTAAAATACAACCAAAATTCATAAATTATATAAAACCAAAACTGAAATTGGTTTAGGTTGTTACAGTAAAGGACTAGATGTAGAAACTATATTTATAGATTTTAAAAAAGTTTTTCTTTATTTTTCCAATTGACAAGGAGTACAAATTTTATCCTTATCAAATCTGAGTTTAGGTAGGTCAATAAGTAATTATTTTCTTTAAAATTTAGAAATTATATATATACTACAATAACTTAACCTTCTATGCCATAGTCAAGAATTATCATATAATACACTTAAACATTTCACAATTTATTCAATCAAATCATTAAAGTCAATAGTGTAGACATTGTCATCTCTCAAAGGAACAAATACTAAAATATTATTCTTATTAAAACCTTGCTTACGTTGTCTTAAAAAATAATTTTATAACCTTTATCACATAATTGACTAATGCTAAGCAAGTTATGTTTCAAGTTATCAGCAAATAAAACATTATCAATAATGAGGGAGTTAGGGTCACCAACTTCTCCAATGCCAATGATTTTTCCTTTTGCATTGTCTCCAAAAGTCACATACCCCCCACGATCGTTGAAATAGAATTAAACTTCGAGTGGTCTCCCCTCACATGTCTTGAGCATCTACTATCCAAAAACCACATATTCTTCTTTGTGGTGCTTTTCACGCAAATCTCTAATAAAAATAAATTAAGTTTTGATTTTTGGTACTCAAACTTTCTAGGGTCCAACAATGTTAGACAATGTTCTCTTAGAAATCCAAATGGATGCAATATTACATGTACCATTCCATTTATAGCCATTTGGAATTAAAATATTTTTAAGTCTTACAAATAATTTTCTTTTTAAAGAACAATCACAAGCACAATGTCCCTTTCCACTACAATAAAAACAAGTAACAAAGGCACTAGATTGATGAGAGCTTTTTACAAAATAGTTTTTATAAAACTTTTGTTCTTGACAAGCTTTATATCCCAATCCGGTTTTACCAAAACCATAACTTTGAGTAGCAAGTAATTTATTCAAACTTTCCTTTCCTTGAGTAAATTTAGCCAAAGCATTTTTAAGCTCTTCAACTCTTTTTGCCAATATATCATTTGTTTCATTTTTAGATATAGAAGTGAGTTGAGTTTTTAAACAATTATTTTCATTTTTCAAGCTAGTATTTTCACTAGAAATATTTGAACAGTTTTTGTTCAAATCTTTATATTATTTTCCAAGAATACTTAATTCATTTTGCAATTCATCACATGTATATTATAGCTCATCATAAGATAATTTAGAAGTGTTAGAAGTAGAAGAAAATGAGCTTACCTCATTATTGCTTTCCCTAATAGCCATGAGACATAACTATGCCATTTCACTTCCGCTAGATGCTTCCACCGAATCACTTTCCTCACTTATATCCCAAGCGGTAGCTTTCATAGCTTTATTTCCTTTCTTTCCCACTTTCTATTCTTCTTTAGGAGTGGACAATCCAGTTCGATGTGTCCATGCTTCTTACATTCATAACATATCACATATCTCTTAGAAGATACTTCTTTTTGATCATTTTTCCTTTGTCTTCTCTCAAATTCTTTTTCTTAAGTAACTTGGTAACTCTCTTTACAAGTTGTGCAATTTCATCATCACTTTCTTCTTTACATTTGTTGGAGTTTGCCTTCATAGTAAACTTTAGACAATACTCATTGTCGGTTCTTCCTCCTCTTTGTTTTTTTAAAGTCATTTCATAGGTTATTAGTAATCCTAGAAGCTCTTCAATTGACACTTTGGAGAGATCCTTTGCTTCTTGTATAGTGGTCACCTTTGGAGCCCAACTTTTGGGTAGAATTCTAAGAATTTTCTTAACAAAAATTTCATCATTAAAATTATCACCAATAGAAATCATGCAATTAACAATATTCGTGAAACGAGTATACATTTTTTTAATAGATTCATTTGGTTTCATCATAAAAAGTTCATATTCATGCTTGAGCATATTAAGTTTTGTATCATTAACTCTACTTGTACTTTTATACATAATTTCAAGTGTTTTATAAATACTTTGTATTGCTTTACATGTAAAGACTCTATTAAACTCATTTCTATTTAGAGTACAAAATAATGTATTCATGACTTTTACATTAATTACAAAATTTTTCTTATCATTTTCATCCTAATCCTTCTTCTCTTTAACAATTACTTTATTTTATTTAACAATCATAGGAGTCTTATATTCATTTTCAATAATATTCCAAATATCATAATACATTTGTTGAAGATAAATAATCATTCTAATTTTCTAATAACTAATTTTCTAATAACTATAATCATTTCTATTAGAAAAAGGTGGTCTTGTAATAAATTGACCCTCCACAATCCCATGTGTATTAATAGTTGCCATAATATATGATATTACCCTAAAGGTCAATATTTGGAGTCTAGCTCTAATACCAATTATTGTCCCAAAAGAAAACCCAATAGGGGGGTAAATTGGGTATTTTTCACGGAAGCTAAATATTAAAAGAAAATGTAATAACAAAAATTGAATCAATTAAAATTATGCAATTCAACCAAAAAAATTATAGAACAATTTTAAGTAAATAAAGAGAGTAAGGATAAGAAATGCAAACTCTTTTATAATGGTTCAAATTTATATCCAAGTCTACATCCATTCTCTCAAACTCAAATTGATTGAGTTTCAACTAAATTTCTTGCACTTGACGAAGGCAAGAAATCCCGATTACAAACAAAGTTTTTGATTTGCTCATCTTTAAACATCAATACAAATTGTAGTGGATATAGAGTAGAAATAAAGCTATTCCTTTTAAGTAGGATTAGCTACCACTCATGTATAAAATAATCTCACTTCAAATAGGCACTCTCAAGAATAAACAATTTGTTATAGGTACTCTTTTTTTCAAGTAATAGACAATATAACACAAAAAATAAGCGAGAGATATATAGGAGGCTTTGAGAGATTGTTCTTAGATGCTTCTCCCTTTAATTTATGCTCCTATTATAGGTCAAAATCACCAAAGAGACATTGGAGAACTCTTGGCCTTTTGTGAGTCTTCTGTCAGCAGCAATAACTCATAGGCTCAATTCAAGAATTTACAAAAATAGCTTCCAATGTTCAAATAATCCTAGAAAATATTTCAAACACTTTGCAATGAGTCTACTTTAAACATAAAAAGAATCATTGGATAATAACTAGCAATTTGGGAGAAATAGTCAATTTTCTGAGCACATGTCAGATTGAAAAACTGTTTCTGTCAAAATTTGTTAGTCAATTTCAAAATTGTTAAGAGACTAGAATTTTTGACCAAAAATAATAAATTCTATATTTTTGAAATACTTATAACATCAACTTTCATTTGAAATTAGATTTGTATAAATTATATTTTTATATTTTATGTTATAACAAAAATACTATGGTATACTCATTCTCTCTATTGATAGTGTGACTCAGTAGGATGACTGATTTAGAAAACTTATTTCTTCTCAACCATAAGTGCAAAACGTGCATGTAATATATCAATTTCAAGCCTAGCATATCTATTTTACAAATAAAATAAAATTAGAATTTTAATGGTAATATAACATATATTTTACTATTTAAAACTCATATGGTACATATTTCAATATTGACCTTTGTAGAAGATAATATTTAAAATTGATGTAAAAAACTATTTTAATATAAAAAAGTATATCAGATAAATGATACATTAAAATAAAGGTATTTGAGTATAGTTTCATATAAAATTAACCTTATTATTTTTTAAGTTTGATATAATAAGATATAATCAGCTTACTACATGTATGTCTACTTTGACAATTTCACTTTGTAGCACAACATGTAGTGTATGTATTTCTAAATAAAAAACTCAACAATATAATTTGTCCATATTGTCTAGTATAAATATATAAATAAAAATTTTAAATTGTTTTGACATTAACAAATTAATATGAAACATTGAGACTAATAGATCCAAATGTGTCGATTGAACACGTTGAGCTAACATCACACATGCTATCTGAGATATAGATCAAGGTGCCCAAAGGCTAATGTCATTGCTGTTAGCTATAGTATTCTATCAAATAATCCTCCTTAAAAATCTTTTAATTTATGTTTTCTATTTAAAACTGCATTCTTGCTTTCACAGGTCAAAATAACCTATTTGTCCCGAGTTTTAAGTCCATTTTATAAATCAAAATTCTAATTTCACATTCACATCAACATAAAATCAATTCCTCTATTAAATAGGTAAAATGAATAAAGTAGCGAACAATTCATAAAATTAAAAGAATTTTATAAAATCTCATGGTAATATATATTATCACTCACAATGCAAATTAAAAATTGATGTGCGTGAGAGTTACACCACCATGCAATTCTTAGCACCGAGAGGTAGTTATTCCAAAGGAACCTCTATAATCAGTAATACATAATTTAGGACTCAAATTCATCTTCCCATCCAAGGCTTAAACCGAGATTTCAATTTGCTGCCCAATTATTTATCTTAAGTCCTTTAAATCTTAATCTATACTCCAAGTAGTATGGCTAAACTCTAGACTACTAGTTGGCTGAACCCTTTTTGTTTACTATTTCATCCAATTCTTAACCTAATAGAGACACTCAAAAAGTAGTACATAAGAATTTTTGAGAGCTAATAGCTTACCCCATATAGATCATTCCTTAGCACGCACGTGAGACAAGAATACTCTACGTAAGGGGGTCTTACTGAAAATCTCTTAGAAAATCCCTTGAATAGTAGCAGCAGGAAAAAGCAACCAGAAGTGGCACTACAAGAAATACAGGAAATTTTGACGCAAAATTAGCGACGCAAGAGATTGGGTTGGCTTACCGATGAAATTTCTGACAAAACCATGCATTGGAAAACTACTGATGCAGTTATCCACGCAAATTTGCATCAAAAATTATTTCTGGCGCATTTAATAATGCTGCAGATGCAATTACCGATGTCAATTAGTATTGGAAAAGATTACCACCCAATTACTGACAAAAATTAGCGTCAAAAAATATTACTAATGCAAGATGTGCATTGATAATTTTTTAAATTTTAAAATTTATTAAAGAAATTTACCGAGGAAAGGCATGGTGTCGGTAATGTTTTTTAAAAAATAAAGAAAATAAAAAAGAAATTTACTGTTGCAAGGCATTGCGTCGGTAATGTTTTAGAAAAACAAAGTAAATAAAAAAGAAATTTACCAATGAAAGGTATTGCGTCGGTGAAGTTTTAAAAATATAAAGTAAATAAAAAAGAAATTTACCCACGAAAGCTATTCCGTCGGTAATGTTATAAAAAAATAAAGTAAATAAAAAAGTAATTTACTAATGAAAGCTATTACGTCGGTAATGCTTTAAAAAAACAAAGTAAATAAAAAAAGGAAATTGATCGATGAAAGGTATTGCATCAGTAATGTTTTGAAAAAAAAAATAAAAAAGAAATTTACCGATGAAAGATATTGTGTCAGTAACATTTTAAAAAAAAGTAAATAAAAAGAAATTTCCCGATAAAAGCTATTGTGTCGATAACGTTTTAAAAAAATAAAGTAAATAAAAAAGAAATTTATTGACATAATATATTGCATTGGTAATTTTTTTTAAAAAAAATAAAATAGATGAAATGAGAATTTACCTATGCAATTTACTGGCAAAATATTTTCATTAGTAATATTTTCTTACTTTATTAATTTGTTTTATTGTGCGGAAACTTTTATTTTATTTTTTTCTAACGGTTATAGGCTTGAATTTCTTCAATTAAGCCCCTAATCTTCGATCACTTTTAATTTATTCAATTAAGTCCAAATTTTGTTTCTTCAATGTATCCCATTGACTCAAGATAATAACTTTAAATTTATTCAGTTAAGCCCATTGACTCTTGGTAATAACTTTCAATTTTTTCAATTAAGATCCTAATCTCCTTGAACTTATAATTTTTTGAATTAAGTGCAAATTTCATTTCTTCAGTTAATTCGTTTGATTGAACATGATAACTTTAAATTTTTTCAATTAAGTCCATTGACTCATGACAATAACTTTCAATTTCCTCAATTAAGCCCCAAATCTCCATCAAATTTTATTTTTTCAATTAAGTCCAAATTTCATTTATACAATTAAGCTCATAGATTCCTAGAATTCTCATTTTCTTTCAATTACACCAATTGACTGTATATGTATACCTGTATATAAATATATATGTGTCTGTGTCTGTGTCTGTGTGCGTGTGCATGTTAGATGCAATATAGATATTTATTATATGTTTATATGTTATATATATATGTATATATATATATATATCTGCATACGCACATATAATGTATTTATACATATGTGCCTATATACATATGTGTAGATACATACTTACATATATATATGTATATATAAATATATATTACATGTATGTGATATATATATTCGATACTATATATATACATATATTAATATATATTTATTAAAAAATGTATTATATATATATGAATATATATAGGTGCATGCATACATATATATGTAAATATTTATGTATGTATATCATATATATATATATATATATCCATGGTATAGAATCATGTGTTATATAACAAATATTAAAAATATATGTATATATATATATATTATGTATATCCTGTATATATATATATATATGCATACATATGTGCATGTACCTGTATGTGCACATACATACCTACATACATATTATATATATATATATATATATGAGATATGATATATATGTTAATATATATGTATTAAAAGTATGGATTACATATATATATATAGGTGCATATGAACATATATATACATATGTATATCATGTATATGTATGTATGTATGTATATGTACATACATATATACATATATACATTCATATGTTATATATGTACATATGCATATATGTATACATATGTATGTATATATACATTGTATCTAATAGATATATTAGATAGAATATACATATTGTATATATGCATATGTATATGTATATACATACATGCACATATATATACATATTATATTATACATATATATTATATATTTATTTATATTTTTATATTTAAATATATTTATATATAAATAAATAAATAATAAATTAAAAAATATGTAACCGACGCAAAGTTACGTCGGTAAGTGGACACAGATTTTACCGACACAAGGCTTGCGTCAATAAAAAGGGTGAGCCATTTACTGATTCAAGTTTGTGTCGGTAAAGCCCGAAACACAAAGCGCCACGAAGTAAGCCACTTTCTGACGCATTACCTCCACAATTGCGTCGGTAATCTCTCTCATTGACGAAGGCACAAAAGCCATGGGGCAAATAGCAAGGGGATACTGACACATTTGCATCGGTTATTTGTAAATTGTGTCAAAAGTGATGAGGCACAACAGTCGAGGGTCATTGAACAATTCAATTACGGAGGCAATTGCGTCGGTAATTTTCCTATATAAATTCCACCCCTATGCACTTGTTTCATTTCTCTTATCTCTCCCACCTCCCAGTTCAATCTCATTCTCTGTCAATATTTGATCTCAGTCATTTTAAGGCATTCTTCTCATTTGCCCCTCGTCATCCATGCTTGTTGCTGCTCCTCCACTTTGTCGCCACGCGTCTTCCTCTAATTTCTAATTTAGTAAGTCACGATAATGCACCGGCCCTTTCTTTTGTAAAATAAAAATAATGTCTGACTAATGTTTTTGAAAATTCTTCATTCTGGATATGGATACTTCCAATCTTGTACTAGAGTTCTTGGGTATATTCATTGCTTTCTATTGTATGTTTTGGTTGATGTGCTTAATTTCATTCTAGCTGATGTTCATTGCTTTCTGGATCATGTGTTGGGTAAGGAGGATATAGGGGTTAACTTAGATTTCTTATGCCTTCAAAGACTATCCTCACAAAAATTTGGCTTTTGTGTCTAAAACTAAACATGGTGATCTGTGTACCATGCTCTAGGCTGGTCTAGTGTGATGCTCTCCCGCCTTTAACTAGTATCACTGTGGCTTTGTATTGCTTATAAGAGTCATTAATTCAGAAATAATCCATCGTATTGCTTATAAGTCATTAACTAGTATGGTTGTGCCTTGAAGTTCTCTGCATTGCTTGCTTTTATACTTTACAGAATGGAAGTCTAAATCATAGTTATCTTTGTCTTTAGTTAAGCGCTATTTTTATTTTATTTATCTCTTATGTGATTTTTACTTGTCTTCCATCTTATCATGGATTGTGCAGGTAATTTAAACCTAGGATGACAAAATTCATTTTCTTTCTAAATTTAGCAATGTTGGACTAGCTTTGAAGAAGAAGCTGAATCTGTAAGATAAATCAAACTTTTAATATGATAAGTTAAGATCCTAAAATAAATCAAATATCCTAACTCTAAATTTTTTGTTCCCTCCTAACATGGTCTGGAAAAATCTGCATATTTTTGTGTCATTACTTCAAAAAAAAAGTTAGTTTTTTGGATATTTTTACTTTTAGTTTTTAAGTACTTGATTTCATGTGAAAAAAAAGAAAAATTAAGATAAATAAATTGTTAATTTTTGGGAATTTAATTTTACTTTTTAAAATATTTAAAATTTTAAAAATTTTTATTTTTATTTCATCATAAAATAGGGCGCATTAAAAGAAGAAATACATCATCAAAAGTAATTATTTTTTTATTCCTTGCATTTATAAAAGAATTTTCTTGGGGGATAAGTTAATAAAAAATGTCAATTTTTTTAAGAAAGAGATAAATTCAGATTCTCGTGAAAATAAATTTTTTAAATTTTCTTTTTTTGTAAACTTTTATCTTTTTATTGAATAAAGTAATCCAAAAATTAAAAACCAGAAATTAAAGAACTTCTTTTGGATGGATTAAACAAGTTTCTAGTATTTTTTGAATGTGTGAATAATGATAAGAATTTTACTTTATTTTTATAAATATATTTATGTAATATATTTATACACTATATATAATATAAAAGTTAAATTTGAAATTTAAAATTATTATCATCTCATATTAATTTAATGAAAGTTAATATCAAAAATTTTAGTCATATTGTAAACCAAGGTAATCACATAAAGAAAATTTCACATAAATCATATAAAGTCAAACTAATCATAGTGATGAAAGAAAATTGTGGGATTGTGTGTGTATTTGAGAAGTAATTTTGTAATTTATTTAATGCAAATAAAATTTTGAACATTATAACAAATAAAACACATATTTTTTTGATTGATAATAGATATGGAAAGTCTAGAACATCGTCAATAGATGTATAATAGGCTCCATGCAGGTAGAAGAGAATTGAAATTGAAATTGAAATTTGTAAATGATATTGATGAGTTTCTTACATATATTTGTCAACAACTAAAATGTCTAAGAGAGAGGTTGCTTAGGTGTTCCTGTTGTAAATGTAAATACTTGAAATATTTAAAGCCTATTAAAGTCAATGTTCATCTTTGTCAAAAAGGATTTATAGAAAGGTATTGGTATTGAACTTATCATGGAGAGGAACCCATTGTTGGAGTAAATAGCGTCTATGATGTTAGTGGTCCTTTAGGTAATCAACTTAAAAATCTAAATTGATACCAGGAGATGATATATGATTCTAGTAGACCCAAGTATTATGCTCATTTTCAACATAGAATAGAAGATGCTCATAGTGCTGATATTCAAAATTTTTTTGACTTATTAAATGTAACAAATAGACCATTATGGTAGGGGTCTTGTGTCACACCCCGCCTATCTAGACACTCGGTGGGGCGTGACAACTAGGGCAACGGCCAACACCCACCGGATAAAAATCTGGCGGCATGCTGGCTGCTAAACCCCTTATGCCAAAACTCAACCTGTATCTATAGTAATATAATCATATCTCCAACATATCATTTATATCTTAAAATCAATCCACAACTAATGGCAAGTGCCCAACTGCAATCACACATGCAACATAAATACCCTTCCAACATAAGTATATCTACAACCATCAGCATCAACATCTTATAACCAAGATCATGTACTAAGATTCAAATATACAAAGGATCAACATAAAAGTCTCATTGTAATAACATAGTTACACCATTTTCAAAAATAACTCTGGTTATCACAAAATATACCCTCAGCTATAACTAGCTACCTCAACCAGTGAGCTGTGAAGGCATGTGCGGTAACGGGTGCGAGAGTGTCAAAAATGTAAGCCTGGAGCTGAAAAATAAAATAATGAGAATAGAATTCCCAGTGAATGGCATATGAACTAAACTCAGGGAAACAGAGAGGGTTTCATATCCATTGCATACAAGTCCAACATTTATGCACATTTATAATAATTGAAAGGGTAATAAGAAATATCATAACAAATGCTTTTGTTTTGGAGTATATCAATCATACTCATAATCCATGATCAAAGTCATTAATAAAACATCTTAGAAAATGCATTTAAGCTCGTCATGCATAAGTCATATAGTTTTAAATCGGTGTACACAGCCGAAATCTCTGAGAGCAGTAAAACATTTAAAACATTAAAACCATTTAAATATGCGGACGCTACTACACTGTGCAGCCTGTACCATAGGTCATCACTCCAGGCCAAGTTGACACAGTCTGTGGTGTTCTAAGACCCCACTGGGTCCAATGTCATATACGTAGGACTACCACCTACCCTAAATGGCTGCTCGGCATTCTACTCTATGTGCCGAAGTACTAAGATCTCATAAAATCATCAAAATCCACATATATGATAAAAGCATAACATAAATACTCTGTTTCTATGTTTTCATACCAATATATATTTATGGTTTCCAAACAGTTCATATTTTCACATAAAACATACATTTAATCAAAAGTTAAGTTTAGAGAATATGTCATTCATATAAGGTAAATGGTCTAAGAGTAAGGTCCTAGAGCTGTAGACTCGGGGTCAGGTTCAGCTCTACTTTCTTCCCCTACACATGGGATACACATACACAACGAGAAAAACATCCTATATACAAAATGTAAATGCATGCTTATGCCCTAGATTACATGAATATAAGCCTTTACTCTTTTTCTCAACTTTTAGGTTCAAATCAAACATACCCTTAATCTCTCTCAACCTTTGGGTCCAAACCAAACATGCCCTTAATCTCTCTCAACTTTTGGGTTCAACCAAACATGCCCTTAATCTCTCTCAACTTTTGAGTTCAACCAAATATGCTCTTAATCTCTCTCAACTTTTGGATTCAACCAAACATACCCTTAATATATCTATTTCAAATCATAAATACAACATTAGGATCCCCAAAAATCTACCATAAATATAAATTCACCCAAACATGGCAAAATCTAAAGTTATTCTAGTTAAATCCATTAAAATCATGCAAAAATTCCTATGGTCGGGGTTAAACCCGCTTCTCTCTCTCTCTCTATAACACACAAACACCATCAAGCACAGAATCTACACCGATTAAAGACTCTAGAAAGGCATAAATAAGCTAGATGTACAAAAATTTTGAAGAAAAATCAAAATACTAGTGAGATTCCTTACATTTTTGCTTGTTTTCCTCCCTTTCCTCTTCTTTCTTCTCCTCTCCTTCTCTCTCTAGGTTTTCATGCGTGAATGGGCTTTTTGGGAGAGTTAGAATGGGTTTGGGTGGTTTAAAGAATAGTTATGGGGGCAAAAGACCAAGTTGCCCCTCACCTCAAATACCTGTCAACGTTTGGCTTTTATAAATTTTTGGATCAATTTCGGGTATATTAGGATATCTCCCAAATCTTTGGTTTACAATTCTAAGAGTTCAAGAGGGTTTAGGGGTCTTTGGAAAGGTTAAAAAATCCCAAAATTTTGAAGAAAACTCGAAAAATTGTGTCCCAGCGCTACGACGTGGTTTGGCACGCTATAGTGCGCCAATTCCATGTCTACCAAGCTGTAGCGGACCTAAGTGCTATGGTGCCAAAATTCCAGAATGCAGCGCGCTATAGCACTACGGTGTGCTGCTATAGTAGCACTACAATAACATTTTTTTTTTGTATTTTTACAAAAACTTAACTTGTTTCCAAACTTTCATATATGTTTCCCTTAACTTTAAACCCCTCAAATTTCTTCCAAATAAATTTTAAAAAACCTACCAAAATCCATAAGTTTATATAAAACTAAAACTGAAATTGGTTTGAGTTGTTAAAATTCTACCCTCCTTAAAAGAATTTCGTCCCTGAAATTAGTTACCTAGAGTTGGAAAAAGGTATGGATACTTGGCTCTCATGTCGTCTTCTCGTTACCAAGTCATTTCTTCCCTATTTAGGCTTCTCCACAACACTTTAACTAATGGCACTTTCTTGGAACAAAGTTACTTCACCTCGGTGTCTAGAATCTGAACCGGCTCCATAGTATAAATAAGATCTTCTCTTAATTCTACCAGTGGAGTTTGGAAGGCTTGAGTAAGATCCCCTAGACACTTCCTTAACATAGAGATGTGGCAAACGTTATGTATCTAAGACAGCTCTGGTGGTAGTGCCAGTCTATAGGCAATTGGCCCCACCCTCTCAATGATCTCATAGGGTCCAATGTACTTGAGGGTTAGTTTACCTTTCTTATAGAACACCTTTCCATGGAAAAACCTTAAGGAACACTTTATCACCGACCTCAAAATGTACATCTCTATCCTTTGGGTTCGAATAACTCTTTTGTCTATTTTGGGCCACCTTCAATCTATCTCTAATAACCTTGATCTGCTTCACTGTGGTCTATACAATCTCTGGCCCTAACAACTTCCTCTCACCTTCCTCATCCCAACAGATAAGTGTCCTACACTTCTTCCCATATAAAGCCTTATATGGTGCCACACCAATGCTAGAGAAGTAACTATTATTATACGCAAATTCTGCCAAAGGCAAATGATAGTCCCAGCTACCCGATAACTCTAGTACACACCCACGTAACATATCCTTTAAAGTCTATATAGTCCTCTCTTACTGCCCGTTAGTCTGTGGGTGGAATGTTGTACTGAAGTGCAACTTAGTGCCCATGGCTTTCTATAGACTCGACCAAAATCTAGAAGTAAATCTAGGATCTCTGTCAGATACAATCGATACTGGCACCCCGTGTCTACTGATTATCTCATTCACATATAACTTAGCAAGTCTGTCTAACAAGAAAGTACTTTTAATAGATAGGAAATGAGTTGACTTAGTTAACCTGTCAACTATAACCCATACAACTCCATTTCCTCTCCTAGTCACTGGCAACCTCATCACGAGGTCCATGGTAATATGCTCCCACTTCCATTCTAGAATCGGTAATGACTGTAATCTGCCCACTAGTCCTTGGTGTTCTGCCTTTACCTATTGGCATGTCAAACATTTAGAGACATAGTCTGCCACCTCTCTTTTCATGCCTCTCTACCAATAACTCCGTCTCTGATCTCGATACATCTTGGTGATCCCAAGGTGAATCGCATATACCGAACTATGGGCCTCTTCCATTATCTGTTTCCCTAAGGTTCTCCACTTTAGGTACACACATTCGATTTTTAAACATCATGGTGCCATCTTCTTTCAGTCTAAAGTCCCCATCTTTCCCATTTTGAATATCTGTAATTACCTTTAAAAGCTGTAGGTCTTGCCTTTGCATTTCCTTAATATGAGAGATCAAGGTAGGTCTCACCTGGAACCTAGCCAATAATACTCCTTGATCTGATACTGCCAACTATGCATTCAAGGATCTCAACTCTACAAGCAAAGGCACATACACTGACTGTAAGATAGAGAGCATTCCTGAGGTCTTCCTACTAATGGCATCAACAACTACATTAGCTTTTCCTGGGTGGTACTCGATGGTATAATCATAATCCTTTAGAAACTCCACACATCTGTGCTGCCTTAGATTTAACTCCTTTTATGTCATAATGCACTTGAGACTCTTATGATCTGTGAATATCTAACAGCGCTCTCCATATAAGTAATGTCTCCAAATTTTTAGTGCAAATATCATGGTGGCTAGCTCCAAATCGTGAGTGGGGTAGTTCAACTCGTGTGGCCTTAACTGTCGAGAAGCATAGGTTATCACCCTTCCTTCTTGCATTAATACACATCCTAACCCTCTTCTAGAGGCATCACTGTACATTGTATAGTCCTTCCCACTCTCAGGCAAAGTTAAAACTGCAGCTATAGTCAATCTTTCCTTCAATTTTTTAAAGTTGGGCTGACACTTTTCCGTCCAAATAAATTTCTCATTCTTTCTCAATAACTTAGTAAGAAGAGTAGCTATAATAGAAAAATCTCAACAAACCTTCGATAATATCCGGCCAATCCTAAAAAGCTCCTTACCTCAGTAGCATTGGTGGGTGGCTTCCACTGCACTACGGCCTCTATCTTCTGTGAGTCCACTAATACTCTCTCAACAAATATCACATGACCAAGAAATACTAGCCTGTTAAGCCAGAACTTGCACTTACTCAACTTGGCATATAATTGTTTCTCCCTTAAAGTTTGTAGTGCCACTCTCAAGTGCTCGGCGTGTTCTACTTTATCCTTAGAATAAATCAGTATGTTATCAATGAACACCACTATAAACTTATCTAAGTATGGTTGGAACACCCTATTCATTAAATTCATGAATACTGCAAAAGCATTTGTTAATCCAAACGGCATTACTAGGAATTGAAAATGTTCATACCTTGTCCTAAAAGCAGTCTTAGACACATTCCCTACCTTAATCCTCAATTAATGATATCCCGACTTTAAATCTATCTTGGAAAACACCCAGGCTCCACGCAATTGATCAAACAAATCCTCTATCCTTGGGAGTGGATACTTATTCTTAACAGTTAGTCTGTTTAGCTGTCTATAGTCTATGCATAACCTCAAAGCACCATCTTTCTTCTTTACAAACAGCACTAGGGCTCTCCACGGTGATGAGCTAGGCTATATAAAGCCCTTATCAACTAACTCCTGTAGTTGTGCCTTAAGCTTCCTTAATTTTGCTGGAGCCATCCTATAGGGAGCTCGTGAGATAGGCTGCGTACCTGGAATTAACTTTATCCCAAACTCCACCTCTCTATTCGGTGGTAAGGCTGGCAAGTCTTCGGGAAATACATCTAGAAATTCATAAACTACGAGTATATTTGCCAACTCCGAAGTCTTTTCTTGCTCATTTACCAAGCAAGCCAAGTATGCCTCACAACCCTTCCGAAGTAATCGGGTGGCAGTTAACACCGAGATCAAAAAAATGGGCCAAAAGTGCCTCTCTCCTAGGAAACACACTTCACTGCCATCCACCAACTGCAAAATAACCTCTTTCTTGAAATAGTCTACTTGGGCTCTGTAAGCTGTCAACCAGTCCATTCCCAAAATCACATCTACGTCATGCATGTCCAACGGAATTAGGTCTCCAACCAATTCTACTCCATTTATAGTTATTCTACAATCCTTATATACCTGCTCTACAACAAAAGTCTTCCCTACTAGTGTCGAAATAAATACACTCTAATCTAATCTATCTAGCCTCAAACCCAACTGAGTGGCTAATGCACATGAGATGAAAAAAAAAGTAGAACTTGAATCAAATAATACATAAGCATCTGTGCCATGGATAGATAACATACCCGCCATTGTGTCCGAGACAACCTTCGCCTCCTGACAGGTCATGGAAAAAACTCAGGCCTCTCCTCTCTATCTACTAGTAGTCCTTCACTATCTTTGGCATGAGGTCTCTGAAATGTATCTGGCCTAGAAGGAACTCCTGAACTCTGACCCACCTGTGGGCAATCTCGCTTGATGTGCCCAACCTATCCACATCTGTAACACACTCTAGAGCCTTTCATGCACTCCCCTTTATGGTTCTTCCCACAGTTCGCACATGAGGGTGCCCATCTTGTTGATCTCTCTATTCCTGAAGCGCTCTTACTAGCAACACTTGTTGTCTCTTGGGGTCTGTTAGCTCTACTACCTCCATGCACCGTAGTGGTAGATCTCTATTCCCTTAGTGCTAGGCTAGAAGCTGATACTGTCATAGGACCCTGTTTACCTGATGCCTCCCTCTCTACTCAGCTGGTGGGCTGATGCTGGCTTCTTTTGTGGTTGCCCTTCCCTCCTAGCTGATGTAGTCACCGGTGCACTCCTCTTGGCTTGTTCTTGTCTCTTTTGGGCAAATTTTGCTTCTATCCCCTCACCCTGCAAAGCATGTTCCACCAACTTCGCGAAGGTGCCATGCTCATGCATCTATGTCTTAGCCCGAATCTCCAATCTCAGCCCACGCTCAAATAGTCTACATTTATCTTGCTCATCCTCCACAAACTTCTGCGCAAACCGTGACAACTCAGTAAACTTGGCCTCATAGTTAGCCATTGTCATGCTCCCTTGCTTCAAATCCAAGAACTCACTGCGTTTCTAGTCTTGGTAGATTGGTGGAAAATACTGCTCATCAAATGCAGTCTTAAACTCAGTCCAATTGATAACTGTCCCTGTTGGCTGCCTAGCCTTAAAGAATTTCCACCACTATAGAGCTCTACCCCTAAAAAAGAAAGTAGCATTCTACACCCGCTGGTCATCGGGGCGATGCATCAAATCAAAAATCTGCTCAACCTCTTGAATTCACTCATCTGCCTGCAATGGGTCTGTGTTCCTATGGAACTCAATCGCCCCTAACTTCCTGGCCCTCTCTATAATCTTCTCTCATCTAATCTAGGCCTCTGAATAGTAGAACTAGATACTAGCTCCGGTGTAACTAGAGGAGTTGGTGGTAGTACTGGGTTCACTGGTGGTATAGGAGGAACATGTGCGGTGGTCACTGGTGGTGGTGGTGGAGTCAAAGGAACTGTCCTTGCAGGAGGTAGGTCTCTCAAGGCACTGGCATGTGGCAGCGATGGACTTGCCTCCCTCGATGCTGCCAATGCTGCCGTGCTTGTGTCATCCCTAAAAGGCTGGCCAGCAATCTGTTCTCTCCTCGGCCTACCCCTACCTCTACCTTTGCCTCTCTTAGCACGCTCCATAATTCTATAAAACCACAAATCCTGTAAATTAGAACATGTGCATTTAATCAAATACCATGCATGAACCTAAATTCTAACACTCGCTTTGATATCACTTGTAACGACCTGAGTACTATTAGTCCTAGGAACTTGTTGAGCTTGAACCACTGCCCCAAAATGCTTAAGCTCAAGTTGTTCAGTAGTAGTCTCTAGTCTCTTATATACCATATCAGATTTCTCTCAAAAATCGATGTGGGACGGGATGTCACATCTTGTCATTCTGAATTATCTGTTGTAACTAGAATAATGAGTATCAAGTTAGATTGGAATATGCTATAATAGTGTGTTGATTCAATAGTTTACCTTATGCGTGACATGAAACCTATGGAGGATATTTTCATGCCTCGTACTTATTATGAGGCTAGGAAATTAGTGTCAAAGTTAGGATTGTAAGTTATGAAGATTGATTTTTGTAAGAATGGATGTATGTTATATTACAAAAATGACATTAATGAGTTTTAATGTAAATTTTATCAAAAACCAAGGTATCAACTGTGTAGAGTAGGAAGGCAAAATTTTCAAAATGTTACAATAAAGTCGATGTATTATTTGCCACTTATTCCAAGATTACAAAGGTTGTATACATCAATGAGTTCTATGCCTCATATGAGGTGTTACTATGAAAATAGGCAACCCCAAAGTGTTTTGAGTCATCTATCAGATAGAGAAGTATGGAAGTACTTTGGTAGAATATATCCTAACTTTGCAATGGAGTCTCGGAATATAAGGCTTGGATTATGTTTTGATAGTTTTACTCCATTTAGCCAGTCGTCCAGATCATATTTTCATTGGCCTATAATTGTCACTCCTTATAACCTTCCACCAAAAATGTGTATGACAAAACCTTACATATTTTTGACATGTATTCTACCTGGTCTAGAAAATCCCCAGAGCTCAATTGATATTTATTTGTAGTCTTTAACTGATGAATTGAATACAGTATATTTTACTAGGATACGGGGCATACCATAATTAGATTAAATAGAGTATATTTTAGGAGCTTCTATACTAAAAGTTTTTTTTAAAAATTAGGCACAATCTAGATGTGATGCATATGTAAAAAAATGTTTTTGATAATATCTTTTACACTGTAATGCATATCAAATTGAAAATAAAAGATAATTTCAAAGTAGTGATGGACTTGCGAGAGATTTGTAGGTGGTAGGACATGGAACTTGTCACGTTGCCTTATGAAAAATTGTGAAACAGAAAATAAAATACAATCTAACTGTTGATGAAAGAAAGAGCGGTGTGCAATTAAGTTAGAGAATTGAAAATACCAGATGGATTTGCTTTTATTTTGGCAAGATGTTTTGATCCACAAACAAGTAATATACATGAAATAAAAAGTCATGATTGTCATGTATTTATGGAGTGCCTTCTTCCGATTACCTTCGATTACTTCCTTGATGTTGTGTGGAAGCCTTTTACAAAATTAAGTCAAATTTTTAAGGATTTATGCTCTACTAAACTTAGAAAGGAGAATTTATTGCAATTAGAGCAAAATATTCTAGTAATATTGAGTAAGCTTGAAAAAAAAATTTTCACCAGCATTATTTGATTCAATGGAGCATTTAACTATACACCTTTCATATAAGGTTAAAGTTGGAGGATCTGTACAATCAAATAGATGTATCCATTTGAAAGGTAATGTATTAAATACACAATACTAATTTTTACTTGGTATATTCGTGACATAATTGTGCATAATAATGCAATTAATATTTTGTTTTATATATGTTAAGGGGTATGGAAGAGTTTAAAAGATCTATAAAAATAAAGCACGAGTTGAAGGATTCATATGTGCAGCATACTTGGCTCGTGAAATATCACTTTTTACTTCATATTATTTTGAGGCTGATGTGTTGTCCTCCAAAACGAGGCTACCTTGAAATGATGATTCGGGTCTCCCAACTCTCTCAATTTTTAATCAATCTAGTTGTAGTTATGGAACTTGTGCACAGATGTATCTATCAGAATAAGAGATGCATTTCTATAACTTTGCATGTTCTTCTAAATTGTAATGAAGTACAGCCATTCATTGAGTAAGTTTTATTTCATTATTATCTAAGCTACTTTTATTATTGTTTGGTAAGTGGTGTATTGTTGTTTTTGTTTAATTGGTATTTTTTTTTTTTTTTTTACATTTCAATGGCATAAGTCAAGAAGAAGCTAGAACTCGGATTCAAAATGAATTTTCTACCTGATTTAAGGTTTACTTAAGTATATCATTTACATGTCATATAATGATATTAATTTATATACTTAACTTTTTTCAATATATTACAAATAGGTGCATGATCTTACCAATGGTGTCACAAATCTGCACTTAGGTGATTTAGCGTTGGGACCAAATCTAAGTGTGAGATCATACCACAAGTACTTTATGCATGGTTACAAGTTTCACATAGATGAAAACTCTCAAGGAAGGAAAACTGTTAATAGTGGTATCTGTGTAAAAGGTATTAGCAGCGTGGGAGAAATTGAATATTATGGTGTCATTCAGGAAGTCATACAATTAGAATATCCATGCGAACCTATAAAAATGTTGTTTTGTTTATGTGTAAATTGTTTGATCTAAGAAGATCTCATGGTACAAGAGTTCATTCCATTTATAACATTGTTGAGTTTAATTATAGTGAGGAATATAATCAATATGATCCGTTCATCATTACTAAAAATGCTAGACAAGTTTATTATATTTCTTATCCAACTATTCGAATGGACAAGGCCTATTGGTGGGTGATTATGAAGACAAAACCAACTGGGTGAGTAGAAATAGAAAATGTAAGTGTGAAAGAAATTTATCAAGAGGGGTCTATGTCTCAGGTATTGCCTATAATTGATACCGATCAATTAGATAGATTGCGTCATGAAGCAAGATTGTATAACGAGATTGATCGAATATAGGGGGATCAAGAATGATCGACAAAAAATGATCAATACAAAAATGAAGATGAGGAGGAAGAATTTATTGAATATGATGACGACACCGAACCATTGGGAGATTATGAGGAAGAAAAGGGGGAGGAGGATGATCAAGGTTATTCAAATTAAATTGGTAGATTTTTTGTTTTGTATATTTTGCAGACAGTGAATTATATTCTCTCTTTTTGAGTAATTAATATTTTTATATTTTGATTGCTAATAATTACATCTCTTTTTCTAAATTGTGGATAGAGCTATAAAAGGGGTTATTACAGATGAAAGAGATATATGATTTTAAATAAGATTTATTAAAAATAATTGTAAATATGAAAATAAATAATTATAAAATTTATTAAAAAATTCTACAACTCAATAAATGTAAGATTTATTTTAAAAAATAAGTAGTATTATTTTTTAATGCTCAAAGTTAAGTAATAATTCCTTTTATCTTATGTAATTTTAAAAAATAAATTGCATGTGTCTATCAATATAGAAAGATTTCAAGCATAAACCTGATAAGGGTAAGGGTATAGATATTGGTTGCTCAAAAAAGCAGCGAGATCCTCCTGCACACCATCTTTCCAGACCCTTGCTTTCAGTGATTATTAGGGAGCCTGTTGACCCTACTCATACATATTATAATTACGGGACTCCACATTCTTAGTACGTGTCACGACCTCTTCAGTTCATGCCTACCTTTGTATACATTCCTATTCCATCTATTGTTGGAGGACCCGCTTTATCGGCTTCTACTGCAATACTGTTGTTTCTACTGATAGCGCTTCTCCCTCTGTCTTCGAACCCGATTCTTCTCCGTCTGACCCTGCTCGAGTCAGATTATCTTCCACTTCTTGTAGTAGTTCTAGGAAGACGCTGATTAGGCCCATTGGTGACATAGGGTAAGTATTCAATATTAATTATTCAAGAATTTTGATAAATATTTTCTAACATTTCAATCACAAATATTGATTCTTTTTTTTGCTTTTGCAGATTTCATCATTCGACGCCTGCTGCTCATGCTATCACAGCAGTTATTCAATCAAAGTTTACATCATGTTATCCTACATGGATGACAGTTCACTACAATTTGTGGTTTGATGAGTTTCGAATTCGTATTCCGATGTAATTATGATTAAATTTTTATTCTCTGTAATAATATTTGATTTTTTATTAACTATTTGTTTGTGTCTTTATGTAGAAATATTGTACATGGGATCCACGGGGCGAGCCAGCCATGAGACAGATATTCAGTACTTGTGGATCTCATAAGCTTTCTGATATATTTTGGATGCTCGGATTAGAGATAAACTGAACTGTTTCCCACCTTCTGTGTGAGATGAGCTTCATATTTATTGGAAATGAGAGAAGTTTAATAAGATAAGATCTCAGAATAAAAGGAACCTCGTTCATAAAAAGACGATTCTCTCCACACAAGAGACTCTATTCCTCTGCATGAGTATGCTATGAGAATTGTAAATTTTATTATTATTTGATAGTTACAAATAACTAAAAAAAATTTATTATGTATTGCAGGAAAAAGAGACCGATCGGACTCCCCATTTTTTTGAAATTTTTAAGCATACTCATATTAGCAATAAGGATGGTGAGGAAGTGTGGGTGGACCAACGATTAAAAAAAAAAAAAAAACTTATGTAAGTAAATTTTATTTAATTTACTAAATATTTATATTATTTATTAACTTTTTATAATCAATATCTTTAATTATTAAACTTATTCTAAGATATATTTATGTATGTAGACTGACTTGCAGACTGCCCGATCCCTCAGTCGGCACCTAAGGAGACGTCTACTCGAAATTCTCAACATATGGTAGACATTGAGCTTTGGGAAATGTGTGTTGGGGGGAGAGCCTTTAGCTGTATATACAGTCTTGGAAGACAAGTTCTTCCTAGTCAGTCTATTATCCTCCATCCGATATTACTAATCAATCTTCTATGCTACTGGAGGTGCAGAATCTCCATCAAGAAAATAAGGAACTTCGAGAAAAAATGGAGAATATGGAGGTTGTCTTTCAAAAATTTGTTTAAGATGATTGAAAAGATGAAGGGCATACCACTTGGTTAGTCATGCCCTCTTGCTCCTACACACGATTCCTATTCATCATCTCAGTCGGACGACGGTAATCGTCAGGAGTGACTTTTTTTTTTTAGTAACATTGTTTAATATTTATATAGTGACATTGTTTTATCTTTATACTGAGATATTTGAATATTATTCTCACAAATATTTATACATATGTTATTTTTAATTTTATTTTAGTGCGTATATTAAATAAATTACAATAAATATATATTTGAAATATGTACATTTGTTACAGAATTTTGAACTAATTTAATTTTTATTAATTAAATTTTTGATAATTAATAATAATACATAATTAATTAATAAAAATTATTAATATATATTACAAAATATATTATTTTAAATAAATTAAAATATAATATATATATTAAAAAATATATATACATTGATTTTACTCTAAAATTTGAATTAATTTAATTAATATTAATTGAATAATTAATAATAATTAATTAATTATATAAAATAATAAAAAATAGAGTATTAATTTTCAATGCAAACAATAGTTGGAAAATGTGTTGCTAAAATAAATATTTAAAAAAATTCTCTTACATATTTTAATTTTGAAAGAAAAATACCACTAGTATTTTGCGTCGGTATTTTATAATTTAAATATTAAATTAATTTAATATTTTAATTTTTAAATTAATAAAATAGGTAGTTTTCTAATGAAACTTTACGTCAGAAATTTCCGGCGCAAAACCTATGTCAGAAAATTTTGATGCATGTTTCCTCGGAAATTTCTGATGCAAAATTTGCACCGGAAATTTCTAACGCAAAATTTGCACTGGAAAATTTTGATGCAAGTTTGCGCTGAAATAAATGTTAAAAAATAACTAAAAATATTATTAACCAACGTAATTTGCGTCTATAAATAAAATCTTGTGTCGGAAACCATGTGAGTCTTTTTGTAAAAAAATTTTCTTTTTGTGTCAAAAATTCAAGCAAAGTCATCAGGACAATTTTTTTCCGATGTCGTTTGCGTCAGAAATTACTAACAAGAGCAATTTTGCGTTGGTAATTTTTTTTAGACGACCATTTTCCAACACATCAGTTATTGCGTCAATATCCTTGTTTTTGATGGAATATGTGATCTTACCGATGCATTTTTTGCATCAAAAATTGCCCTTTTCTAGTAGTGTAGCATGAGGTGAGAATGAAAGCGGCATCCCTGCTATTCAGTTAGCACTAACTGGAGGCAGAAAACTAACCTGTGAGGCAAAGCCAACAAAGGAGAAAAGAAGAGAAAGAAGGAGCAGGAAATGTACCGAAATAAGAATTTGCTCAACGCGTTCACCTGTGGAAAGCAAAGAAACAATTGTAGCAAACGATCGGCTGGAGGGGCAAGTGGCAGGGGAAAGAAAGAGAAACGGAAAAATAATATTGGTGGCTTTGCGGAAGAAGAATAAAGGAAGAATCAGTTATGGAAGAAAAAGGGAAGAGGATAAGAGTTTGGGAGAAAGGGGCATCGCATGCAAGGAAAAGTCGAAGGAAAAGGGGAAGGAAAAAGGGGAAAGAAAGAAAAGATAAAATTACAGTTGGTCCCTTCATTTCTTTCTCATTTCAAAATGACATTAAAAACTTTTAATTTATTCAAATTAATTCCTATAAATATCAAAATTAAACCCTAATATTTAATTTACGGGTGGTACATAAATTTTATTTTAGGGCTGAAAATTATCACAGCATCAACCAGCCAAAAAAAAGTTTTACTTCAGGCAGTGTATAGGTCTCAAATTGTTTTTTTAAGATTAAAGAATGAGTAAAAAATAATAAGATAGAATGTGAATATATCGGCACATCGGATCTAAGAGCAACTGATTTTACTACATTATATAAATAACATGGGTATCTTGATGAAGTTTAGGGATGTCTGGTTAATTAGCTGGCAAGCTTTTAAGTTTTATTTTCAAAATTTCTTATGTCTTCTGTTACACGATAATATTTATCTCAAAAGAGTCAAAGCAAGCAACACCCTTTTACAATAACAAATAATGCCCTGGGTTTGGGCTCTCATTTTTTTAAGGGTAGAGCACGGTTTCCTTTAATGTCACAAAAAAATTTAATTAATTAAAAAATTCTAACTCCCAACTAATCTAAAAAAATAACAACTTTCATTGTTACAAAAAAAAAAAAGAAAATTATAATTTTTATAAATTAATCTTCTTCCCAATCTTCAAATGTATAACCCTCTATTAGTTTTATTTTTTTTTCCAAAATCTAATCTACATAAGCTTCTTTCGGTTGCTGAACGTACTAAACTCATTTTTTATTTTATTTTTTCTTTTTCTCTTTCTTTTTTTTCCATCTTCTTGTGACAGTGAGCATATTTAATCTGCAAACTTATACTCGGTCATCATAGAGAGCGTGCATTTATAAATTAGGGATAAGATTAATTTTATAAAGGTTGTTAATATTATTATATTTTTTATAATGAAAGGTGTTATTTTTTAGATTGGTTGAAAGGTAAATTTTTTAATTAATTATAAATTTGTATTATAATAAAAGTGGTTATTTTGTAGACAATATTTGCTAAATTATAAACCATGTGAACAATGTTGGTTAAGAGGCCAAATAGTACATTAGATTATTATATTAATTTGTTATAATCATTTGTTTAGTTATTTCTGTAGAATGATTGCAAATTTTAGAAGATAAATTGTTATATTTTATATTTTGAAGGGATAAATATTATCACAATAATATTTTAAGGACAAAATATATTTTACCTCTTCTTAATCCTAATTGATTTTCTTAAGTTCAGAATGGGGGCTCGTGAAAATGAAAAATTCAAGGCAGCTGCTTTTATTTTCTTTCTTATTATTTTTTCACAACAAATCTAGTCTATTCCCACTCAGCTTTTCTTTAATTACTTGATGGACTCATTTTCTTTGGCCTCCCCGTTAACGACTATTTCCTTGTCCTTCGCTTCTTCCCCAGTCTTCGCTTCCTTCTTTGTCTCTTTCTCCTCTTCTTTCTTAGCCTTGTTCCTCTCTTCTTCCTCTGCCTTCAACCTCTCTTTCTCTTCTTCCTCAGCTTTCAGCCTCGCTCGTTCCTTCGCTTCTTCCAGCGCTTTTACTAAACTCTGCAGACAAGTCTCCGGGTCCGCCTCCTCAGACTTTGGCATCAAATTCTCAGCAACATCGGCAGGAGTCATCTCTGTCTCCTCCAACAACCTTCGAATGGTTTCAAATAAATCGTGAGATTCAATGTCCAAGTAATTCCTTGCAAGAACCTTAAACGCCTCGAAGCAACAGTAGGACATTTCTATGTGCTTGTCCATGCGACCGCTCCGAATCAGAGCAGGGTCCAGCTTGTCCAAGTGGTTGGTGGTGAACACTATCAATCTCTCACCGCCACAAGCCGACCACAACCCATCTATGAAATTCAACAGCCAGACAAAGTAACCTTGCTCTCCTTGCTATCATCCCCTTCCTTCATCTTCTTTGCAATTGTGTCCTCTTCCTCTTTCTTCTTATCCTTTTGTTGGGAACATCTCAAAATTTGAAGTTAAACAGCAGCAATTATAAACTAATCATAATATGTAATCATAAATTTAATAAATAAAACACCTTTTCTTGCTTCTT
The DNA here is from genome assembly GCA_911865555.2 of Thlaspi arvense. NCBI lineage: Eukaryota > Viridiplantae > Streptophyta > Magnoliopsida > Brassicales > Brassicaceae > Thlaspi > Thlaspi arvense. The sequence goes on along the minus strand of CAJVSB020000008.1, from coordinate 6,351 downwards.
CCTCTGGCCTGTGAGATCGAGCGAGCAGTCGATATCCTCAATAACGATAATCGATTTACTGGATGTCTCGATCATTAGCTTCCTCAGCTCCGTATTGTCCTTCACCGCCGTCAATTCGAGATCGTAAACGTCGTAGTCGAGAAGATTAGCCATGGCCGCGATCATGGTGGATTTTCCGGTACCGGGCGGGCCATAGAGCAGATACCCTCTCTTCCAGGGCTTACCAATCTTGGCGTAATACTCTTTTCCCATGCTGATTTGAGGAGATCTTTGACGATCTCCTGCTTCTTCTTGGGCTCCATGGCCAGAGTCGAGAAAGTCGCTGGGTGTTCAAAAACCACGTGGCTCCACATAGTGTACCTCCAAAACCCAACGTGCCTGTTGCAATTATTTAATCACTTTATTAATATATTACTTGCTTGAGGTGTATTATTTATTCCCAGTGATAAAAATGGCTACAAAATTCCCATTTGTCTGAACTATTCTAATGATCAGTTTTTAATTAACTCAAATTTTCACCCACTTCTATAATTTTGGTTGTCTATCTTTGTTCTCACAGAGTACGCTGCACTTCTTTCTCCTACGTGACATGTAATAGGATAGAATTTTATTAAAGAAAGGGGTGAAAATTTTGGAAAAAATTTGTTCGTTGAGCACTTTTATTTAAGAATTCTTACTTTGTATGTAATCAAAATTTTATTAAACGAGATAATATAAATAACCTAAATTTTATTTTATCGTTTGACTGTATAACTACCATGTTATATATATATATATATAAAGATTAGAATATAAAATTTTTAATATATTTGTTACATATTACAAATAAAAATTTATTTAATTTTTAATTCTTTTTAATAAAAGATATTTTTATTTTTGAAAAATTGTATTTTTTTTTTATTTTAATTTATTAAACATAATGATGAATATGAATTTTTATTTTATCAATGTATCCAAACACGCCCACGAAAATTTTCATTTCTACATCATACACATTATTGGATTTTCTTTTTATTGAGAAAAAATTACTCAAAAAAGAGGAAAATTAAAAAATGAAAAGGAAAAATTGGACAGTAGCCGGTGTGCTTAGCCTCCTTGGGATTGTGGAGACTCTCCGAAACAGCAAACATTTCCCATTAGATAAAAATTAATGATTACGAGGTATTTAGAAAATAGGTTTCTGTTGATTTATATCCTCTCTTTTTTATTTTTTTCAGTAAGAGAACTCTCGTTATTTTTTATATTATATTTATTTCTTGCTAAAATAATTTCTTATTTTTTATATTTTTCTAATCAGTATGATTGCTAAACATTCCCCCACAAACAAATTTCAAGTTAACCTGGCAAAGGATTTTCTATTTCTAAAAACTGGATAGAAAATTTTACTATCAACAAGAAATCAAAACAGGCATGTGTTTATAAATTTAGTCCAAAAATACCTCTTTTTACTGTTGTTAGTATAGAGCTTCCTCTGCCTGTCCTTCACCGCAATGGCCTTCCCTTGCTCCATCACATGGCTGAGGTAAGTCCCCGTGATCATCTGCCGGTGCCTTTTGTGAAAAGTGAGTTTGTAATACCTCTTCTCGTCTTCATTGGGGAAATACGAGATCACTTGACTGTTAGGAAGGCCTTTCTCCAAGCCCACCAAACCTTCACTCCATTAAAATTATCTGTAATCTCTTCATAATCGGCCATGCTCAGAACCAGCTTCTTAGAGTCGTCGACCATCTCGGCCTTGAGCCGCTTGGCCCTGTCAGCAGAATTGTAGCTCAGGTACCTTTCAATGGCGGAATAGACCTTGCTCCGCTGAAAGCCGAACTCAGTATATTCATGGAAGGTGATTTCGATGTAAGGGTAGACGAAGCTGACCAGCTTTTGAACGTATTTTTCGAAATGGATTTGGAGTTCGAAGGGGAAGTATTGCTTGAACATGGCCCAGATGAACATGAGCCCTGCCATGGCAGAGCCTAATTTAGTCAGCATCTCTGATCCTTCCTTGTTCATCATCATCTTCTTCTCTTCTCCTTTCCGTTTATGAAATATTGCAGTTATAAACAAAACCGCGGAGTTCAAGGGTTTTTTATAGAGGGGAGGAGATAGATGGCGTCAAGTGAAATATTTCGCTAATCCAGTTTGCGTCAATGGGGTTTCTATTAGTAAACTATAAACTATATTTTACCCTTCGTTGTCTTTATTTTTTTATGATAAAAGTCCTTGATACTCCCAACAACAATTAATGGCGTTTCCGTGGCCTGCAAGTTTGACTGAGGCCCTATGGCCGCCGAGACTCAGAGAGTGACGTTCAGAATGGCTAAATAAATAGTCACCCAACTGTTTGGAGATTCTCAATCTAGGCACCTAACTTTAAAACTTCTCAATTTAGTGAACTTACTAACTTATGTCTTGAAGTATATTTACTAACGCAATCCAGTATATAAAACAAACATATTTAAACATTTCAAAATTAATGCATTTGATTACGGTCAGTAATCAATCAATTAAATCTAAAAATCGATTGAAAGTGGATTTGTATCTAAATAAAATTTATTTTAATAGTTAATGAATATTAACAATAATTGAAACCAGATAATTTCATATTCATTATATATGTTAAGCTTTTAAATTTAAAAATATTCAACACATAAATCTTTCAATACTCAAATCTAGTCTATAAAATTGTTAACAAATATTCTTTAATTTTGTCAAACACACCCTCAAAATCATCACCCAACCCAACTCCAAGTAAATGTCGACTAAGTTACTAATCTGAAGTCCATGCCGTGACAACGTGGCAAATGAAAGAAATTCCTACACTTGCTGACAACTTGACCCCAACATCTAATCAGAATTGGATTAAATTGAAATTTTTTAAAGTTGGACTACCAAATTGAAAATCCTTAAATAGTGGAGCACTTGACATCATTATTATGATATTATTGCGAAGGATGATGACATCATCAGATATTTTCAGAGTTTCTGGTACTAAAAATACATAACCAAGTCTATCCGAAAAATATAATATATGCATATGAATATTATATACATGGAGAGATAGAGGCCGGTGCAATTTTTTCTAACCCGCGTCAATCTAAAATAAAGTAAATACATATAATAATAAACACGTGGCATAATTCTGGTCGTTTGATTTTAGTTTTTGCTAATACTTTTGTCGTTGATTCATTCTTTAAGTTTTGACAGAAAAAGAAAATGAAGCAGTTGATGCAGCCGGTATCCCCGATTGGGCATAACTATGAAATAGTACCGTGATCCGCGGCCATTATTGTTTTATTAAAAAACATATTATTTGTGAAATGTTTAAAAAATAGAATATACAATATTTTACAATGAATATAAAATCATATCACAATTTTTTTGACACAAGGAAATCAAATTCTTAATTTTGGAAAAGTGACATGGTTAGAAAAATTGACCGCAAAGATTCAATATTTTTTTTCCCTCTTCAAGTGGAATCCAACAAGAAGTTATAGAGTTCGGTGGGATTTGTAAATACTACTAGAAAATTAGAAGTTAGAATTTAAAATAAAAGTCGATAAAAGTTAATTATAATCAGAAGTTAAATAAGTTTGAAAAATATGTTATAAATTTTTTAAAATAGTAAAATTGGCATTGAGTTTTTTATAATTTATTTTAGGAGAAGAAAAAATTTAAAAAATAAATTGTGCAATAATTTTGAATATAAGAAAAAATTTAAAAATATCTAAAATAATTTTTACTTAATTATAGTAATGTTACTTATATAAAAGTACTCATGGTCCATAGTTTTAAATTTACTTCTGATTTTACCTTTTTTACTTAAATAATGCAAAAAAGAATTTAAAAATAAATTTTCAAATATCTTAGGAGTGATTGTGTGCATCGAAAAGTTCTAAATTAATTTTGAAAATTTTTGTTAACAATATGTTGTCCACTTATCTTGTCCGAGAGGCACAAAATTTGATATATACATTTTCCTACGCATAAATAAGAAATACACTTGAATTTGAGTCTTAAATGTCATGTTATATATGTAAATAGTTAAATTTAGAAATTCAATAGACGATATTTTATTATTTTTAATTTTTAAAAAATTATTTTATATTTTTATAATTTTTGTGCATATTATAATACACAATTCATGACAAATTATATGTTTATACTTACATGAGGGGCCATATCATGGAAGAATAGCAAACAATCCATAGTTTCGTCTTTCATCGTGCAAGTAAAGATTATTTACATGTCTGAGAGTGGTTTTACATGCTATATACTTAAATTTTATTTTATGGTTGAGAATTGTTGACACGTCAACAAGTCAATGAAAAATTATTGTAAAAAGTTTTCAAAAGTCACAAAAAGATTTCAATTTTTTTAAGATTAAAGAATTCATTATAAATAATAAGATAAAATATGAATATATCGGCACATTAGATATACCTGTTGATCCCAACCAAGGGGCCAAGACCAATTGGTTTTAGCAAATATATATATAACATATTAAACATGGGGTCTCTTGGTGAAGTTCAGGGATGTTTGGCTAATTGGCAAGCCACAACTTTTTTTTACATTAAAACATTCAAAGGTTATGGAAAAGCAAGAAACACCCTTTTATTATAAGAAGCTTCGGCTTTCAAGTCTTTTTTTTTTTTTTTAATCCTAATTGGCTTTCTTATGTTAAAAAGAGTACAAATGGTGGCTCATGGAAATGAAAATTCATTGCAGCTGTAATCACTAAACCGGCGTGGCATTTGTTTTTCCCTTTTTTCTTTTCAAATCAAATTTCACCTATTCCTCTGCTACGCAGCTTTCCTTAAATTACTCGATGGACCCATTTTCTTTAGCCTCCCATTAATGACTATTTCCTTGTCTTTCCCTTCTTCCCCACCTTTCTCTTCCTTCTTTGTCTCTTTCTCCTCCTTTTCTTTCTCAGCCTTAATCCTCTCTTCTTCCTCTGCCTTCAACCTCTCTTTCTCTTCCTCCTCGGCTTTCAACCTTGCTTGTTCCTTCGCTTCCTCCAGCGCTTTTATTAGATCATGCAGACAAGTTCTCTCGTCCTCCTCCTCGGACTTTGGCATCAAGTTCTCCGCAACATCGGCGGAGTCATCTTTGTCTCTCCAACAACTCCGAATGGTTTCATATAAAGCATGGGATTCAATGTCCAAATAATTCTTGGCAAGGGTCTTAAACGCTCGAAGCAACAATAGGATAATTCTATGTGCTTATCCATGCGACCTCTCCGAATAAGAGCAGGGTCGAGCTGTTCCACGTGGTTGGTGGTGAACACTATTATTCTCTCGCCGCCGCAAGCCGACCATAATCCATCTATGAAATTCAACAAACCAGACAGAGTGACCTTGCTCTCCTTGCTCTCGCCCCTTTCCTTCATCTTCTTCGCAATTGGGTCCTCTTCCTCTTTCTTCTCCTCATCCTCTGTTGTGGAGGTTTCAAAATTCAAAGTTAAACAGCAGCAATAATAAATTAATAATTAGATTTTTGTATAATTCATAACAACACCTTTTCTTTCTTCTTCCTCTGGCCTGTGAGATCCAGCGAGCAATCAACATCCTCGATTACAATGATCGATTTACTGGACGTGTCGATCAATAGCTTCCTCAGCTCCGTATTGTCCTTCACCGCGTTAATTCGAGATCATAAACATCGTACTCGAGAAGATTAGCCATGGCCGCGATCATGGTGGATTTTCCGGTACCGGGTGGGCCGTAGAGGAGGTACCCTCTCTTCCACGCCTTACCAATCTTAGCATAAATACTTTTTCCCTTGCTGAATTTGAGAAGATCTTTTATTATCTCCTGCTTCTTCTTGGGCTCCATGGCCAGAATCTCGAAAGTCGCCGGGTGTTCAAACACCACGTGGCTCCACAAGGTGTACCTCCGGAACCCGACGTACCTGTTCGTATATTTTAATAACAATAACTTATTTCTCCACTTTAGAAATCAAATACTTATAATAAGTAAACTGTCGGTGTGGTGTGCTTAGCCTACTCGGATAGTGTAGATTCATCCCCACATGAAGAAAATTACAATTAGATAACAACGATTAATATCAGGCGTTTAGAAAATTGGTTCGTGTTGATTTATATTTTTCGTTGTATTTTTAGTTGTCTTTTTTGTTTTCGAAAATAAAAAACTGAAAATTGTGCAAACTACGTTTTCAATTTAACCTGGACTATGTTTTCAATTTTGCAAAAGGCAATTTCTAAGGCTTCTAAAAAATAATCTTTTCTTAGTGCTCTAAAATAAGTAAGTTTGCTAAACATTCTGCTGGGAAATTTCAATTTAACCTGACAAGAATTTTCTATTTCTAACACAGAAAAGAGAAATTTGTTTTCAACAA